>JBAMHZ010000056.1:4167975-4180156 GCA_037177395.1 Alpinia galanga | reverse complement strand
GGATGTCTATGGTGTAGAGAGGAATATGATAGGCTTAGTTGTCGAGTTAATGGTTCAACCAGACTAAATCAAGACAGGACCTAAAAACGGACTCAACCCAGAGCCACATGCTTATCTCAGCAGCTATGTTTTATTTATGTCTCGGCGGACATGCTTATCTCAACAGCTATGCTTTATTTATGTTTCGATGGACATGTTTATCTCGGCAACTATGTTCTATTTATGTCTCAGCAGACATGCTTATCTCGACAGCTATGCTCTATTTATGTCTCGACAGACACGCTTATCTCGGCAGCTATTCTATTCATGTCTCGGTAAACATGCTCATCTCGGCATATATGTTCTTGTTCATGCATTGGCAAATATATCTATCTACATATCTCAGCGAGAAAAATTTTCATCTATATGTACTTCCGTAGGCTCTTTGACAACAATAGACCCATGTCCACCTTATTAATCAGGTAGTGTCTCCTATCAGTTATCTTGTTATGCATTTATGGAATCATGTCTCTCCTCAACCACGTGAACAGCATTTATGAAGACATGACCACCATTATTCTTTCCTAATCTACACATGACATCATCGGAGTTTGCATTGTATGTGTTCTATATAAAGATAATGAGGGTAGAAGCCAGGGTGGTTTTTTTTCTTTCCTTCTCCGTTTCTATCTGCGCCTTTACATCCTTTTTCTCCTCCAGATCTTGACTTGAGAGTCGGAATGGTAACGCCAAGGTGCCCTTGACATTCCCTAATCACTCTTTGTTAGTTTCCTCCTCAGATACCTCACCCCGGCGATCTCAGCTACCCACACTCAGTTTCCTCCGGCAATCTCCTTTCGGCCTAAGCTTAACGACGCTGATACTGATTATCTGCTAGATCATCATCCCTCTGTCATGTCACCTGCTTCCTGCTGAGTCACTGCAATTATTTGACCCATCTCTCACCTCTTG
Organism: Alpinia galanga; assembly: GCA_037177395.1. Classification (NCBI taxonomy): domain Eukaryota; kingdom Viridiplantae; phylum Streptophyta; class Magnoliopsida; order Zingiberales; family Zingiberaceae; genus Alpinia; species Alpinia galanga. The sequence goes on along the minus strand of JBAMHZ010000056.1, from coordinate 4,179,205 downwards.
GTCTCAGACAGCAACATGCAGGATCATATAGCGCAGTCATATTAAAACTTGAAAGAGCAGGGGGTCGATTCCTGAAGTTCACCGCCAAGCTACCGATGACTCCGTATTTCTATACTGGCCACCTGACACCTGATTTACCCCCTCTACACATAGGGACAACAGTGGGAGGCCGCTAATGTGGCGGTTCCACATTTTATACAAGAAGCGATGAGAAAAATTGAAGAGGCTACCTAGAGGGCCCTTGGCAAAAATGGACCAGCATCCTGATTAAATCAATGATTGAACTATCTTAATGAAACATCTTGACTACATATCCAATATGTTGCTATTTTGTTAATTAGCTTCATTCCCCCAACTGTCAGGAGTAGTCTATTCTTTGTTTAAAACAGAAACTAACTTCTTCCATCAAAGGCAGCAGGCAAGGCAATGAACAAGGTAATACTATAATTCGAATGATGATTCAAAATCACGAGGGAAACCCAATTCTTAATCGAAGAAGAATCCCAATAATACATCACATCAAAGATAAGCTAAATTCCAAATACTAAAACTTGATCTTCCTATTCATTGAACTTGCAAGTTCTTAGTGACCACCTTAGCATTAGCATCTAGTGATACATAAGGGTCCTTTTTGGCTCTATTTACGTGAAAGGAATTTTGTTAAAATGCATAAGTTTCGAGGTCACTTTCCTTCATTTACTCATGTGGAAAATACAACCAAAGGAACTTATGGCCTTTTCTGCAGAATAAAAAAACATGAGTCATTTGATTGCCACGCAAAAGGAAAATGACTAAATAATCCTCTCCGTCTCAACATGCAGCAGGTGAGCGAAGCTTGTTGATGTCCTCTAGAGCTCATCTGGAAACGGTGCCGACGGTGATAGGCAGAGCTTATCCTGAACAAATCGAGCAGAGCATAGCTTGAGTGACAATCGAACGAGCATGCATAGATGCAGCCACAGGACTGTCGCCTAATTCAGGCTCTGCAATGAAGGCAATCTGGAACTCTCGAAATTGTCCAGCAGTCGGGAAGCTCCGCCAAAGGCAACCTGGCAGCCCTTGGGGAAGGCAGTTTGGAAGACCCAGAAGCCCTTGTGAGCCAGATTTCCTTACGAAGGCAACTACTCTGCATCGCAACAGAGCTTTTAGACGAAGGCAGCTTGTTGCCGTCGTGATCCCGCTAACGATCTCCAGCTAGGGCAAAATCACAAGTGGGTTGGGAGAGGAAGACGAGGATAATCTGGTAAATTTCTACTTTCTTATTTCTCCGCCTTTTTCCATACAAATAATCAACTTTCTTCCCTTTTCTTTCCACTTCCTCTTCCTCTCTCTTCTCCTATTTTTCTTTCCTTGCTTTCCCTTCCCTTTCTTTGTTATGGAGTAAACATAGGATCATTCTTTTCTTAAGAGTTTACGCACACTGAGAACTACAATCTTCTGACAGGAATATTTATTCAGACCAGAATCTGGCATGAACTTTGGTTATCTGATGTGTTGTTTATTAATTAACTTCATTTTCCCCCAACGAGTTTAAAAACTAATATCTTCCTTCTAAAGCCACTAACTACAAGCAAAGAAATATTTAACAAACAAGGTTCGCTTCTTTCATTTTGTACTACAGTTGTCGGCATTCCCTAGGCTTTCTGTTGAACCACTACAGGTATGTTCAGAGCTCTATATGCCACAAAATCTATCATAAAGGTAGCGGAGTGGTTGTTCTATGTGATTTGAGTCCTACCTAAGCCGCTCCGTTCCATCTACGGTCGTCCTACGTAGTCTGAGTTCCACCTTAGCTGCTCTCTCTCTAAGAAGAAAAAAGGTACATCTTTGTGGCAAAGCAGTCAGTAAGACTCAATTATTACAAACATAAGACTGGAATAGTGGAGAGACAAAAACAAAGTAGGGTACACTGAGCTGGCTGGCTAGCTAATCATATGCACTGTTGTCCACTATCCATGAATTAACGAAAAGACGCTCCTCTCATATAGTCATTGGTGTTTGCAACATAATCGCGCCGACTGAATACATACAATTGAAATACTAACGAAATGTTAAACTGAGTTGCTTTTCCTTCCCAGATTTATTAAACAATTAGGAAGAAAATCTCTCTATTAATATACACTAATACAGGTAGAATTTGAACCTCATGCCTCTAAGCTCATTCTATTGCAAATGGTCTAATCATCATAAACACAATACGTCGTCAAGCTTATCAAAACCAGACCAATAGGGCATTGCGCATTCTAATTTTAACATTTTCTAACACACACAAAAAAGTTATTTTAGAATTAATAAAAGAGTAGCTAAACCGCATTGAGAAAAAAACGAGTCTCAAACAACCTAAATTATAGGTTCATAATCAAACCAAAGCGATAATTATTTAATGCATCAAATAATAGAACAACGAACCAAACATGGTATTGTAAAATAACACAAATCCAATGAAGAACTGGCCAAATAATCAACGAACTAATTTTCATTTTAAAAATGTGAAACTACTACATTAATGGCTTCCCATCGCTACCCCTACGTATGGAGGGGAGTAAATCAGGAATGCAGAACGACCAATATAGAAATGCGAAGTCATTGGTAGCCTAGCAGTGAAATTCAAGAATTGACCTTTTACTTTTTCAAACTTTAACACAGCTATACTAGCCATCTGAATAAGTCATAGAAGCTAACTAATTTTCATTCTAGCTTAATAGTAACGAAGGAATTCATTGAATAATTAATTTAAAAAAAAACATTGAAAGAAAAAGATGGCAGCAGTGAGTCACATGGAGCTCTCGAACGATGGCAGAAGCAAATCCTGCACCTGTGTACCTTTTTATTCGTCCGATGGCTTGCCTGGACCCCGGTGGCTGACGTGGTGCAGCAGCCGACAGGGTGGTGGACCGTCGGATAACTACGAGGCGGCAGCCATTGGGACCGCCCGCTGCCGTCCTGTTGCTGTCACACCACGGTGGCCATCGAAGGCGCCGTACAATGCTCCCCATCGCCGACCAACGCTCGCATTCATTCCGCAACATTAAATTCCAAACCAGACTCGCCCCTAGCTCCTTTCGCACTCACATGCATGCACCCTTTTTCTTTATTATACTTTGTTTCTGGTGGCCAAGTAGTAGACTCGAGGTACTAACTAGCAGGGGAACCACCGTCTCTTCTGCTCGACCAGGACCCATTTATTGCGTTGCCCACATTACATTAATTGATGTGGAAAACGACCCGGACAGCCCAGTGCAATTTTGCTCAAGGTGGGGAAGCAGGCATGCATCGCGCTAAGAGTACTAAAATAGCCCATTTGGCTTGCTAATCTTCCAACTAGTTTATTATCGATAGAGGAAAGAGACCTGCATCCTAGTTTGCGTGTTTGAGGAGCGTATAAGAATGTATAACAATCTATTGATGGCTTAGTATTTGTTCCTTCATTATAGATGGTAGTCTAACCAAAGACATCCCGCTTCTACCTGGGTTTACTAAATATTTTCTAAAAAAAATTAAGAGCAGTATAATTTACTGATATTTTAAATTATTTTAAAAATGTTATAGTGGTAAAAAAACAATATATGAAATTTTGTGGCAAATATATAAAACGAGATCTGGTGTGTGAGTCATGCTCAGACCCGTGCGCAAAGCACGGAACAGACTAATTTCGTGTTACAGTACATATGGACCAGGAGGTTCAGCCCAGAAAGAGTCTATGAGCCTCCTTCACGGACAGTTCAGAACTGGTGCCGAGGGGAACCCATGGCATGGTGGATTGAGCTGGAAAGTGGCCTAGCCTACTTAACATCTCTAATATCCGAGATTCTACTTAGCTATCAAAAGAACCGAGGCACCGAAGTTTGCAGGATATAACGTGGGTGGAGTTGGGTTTATAGTACAATTTGGCCTAACGCAAAGGTTCTACCAACCCGACCCGAAATTAAACTGGGAACTCGAAATAAGAAGCACCACAGACCCACGTTATACACAAACTATTAATCAAACAGTAGGAAAACAAATGAGCAATTCATACGAGAAAGGAACTAAGGAAGCTAACTACAAGCAGTAGTAAATGAAATATTTGAGACTTGGAAGTAAAATTTCACTTACATGGTCCTGACTGCTGCTGTCTGCTGTCCACTAGACCTTGCTCCTCATTTTTCTTGCATCTTTATGGAGCTGCTGCATTCATTTCATATCTCAATCCAAAGTGTGATCACCACAATTAGAACTCAAAGGATATGAAAACTTTTTAAGTTACCATCAAATGTAATCAGCCTGGACAATTTTCTTTCCAATGTAATTTCCCAAGAAATCAAATCCATGGTAGTACAGCGCTTCGATTTCTGCACGTTCTCCCTTCTCAACCATGATTGCTAACTCAGCCCGGTAACTCTCCTGCAAATCAAATACCCCACTAATGATCCAAAGACACACAAGTCAGTTAACTGACGTGGAGGGGATTCAAGTCCAGCCCCTCAATTCAGGACAGAAAAGAACAAGAGTGGAATATCAAATTGATCTGTGACAGATACTTAGAAACAATATAATTGCAAAATACATTATGGATGCTTCATGTCTTGCTGCGATGTTAACTCAGTAATGTGAATGCTTCCTGTATGCTTTGATCATGGTATGAGCAGCTGAACATGTGGAAGACATAACTGGGCTCCTATGGTAATGGAATTGGTGTGACTGTCGTGACCCACAATCATTTTTTCAAAGAAAAATAATATCCTTTGCAAGACAAGATCAATTGTTTCCAGATTATGATGATCTGGAACCAGATTCACGTGGTCTAATTGCATACCGGCAAAAACTTGGATGTCATAAGGCTTTTCGCCTTTTTCATATCCTGTGGTGTTAACTGAGTCAATGCTTGTTGTGGTATAATCTTCAAATCATCCGATCGTAATCCAAGCCATCTAACATTGCAAGCTGTAATTTCAATTAACTCAGAATATAAATTGCATGCATAGTAGAAAGTAATCCAGCAAGAATTGTTGTTTAATTACCATATCTGTATGACTCTAAACCCATATTTACACTCCCAAACTTGTAGGTACACAGTATTGCTAATCCAGCTGGGTTCCTGTAAATAATTTTCAAGTTTAGTGTGGAAAAAGCATAAAGGAAATCACACGGTTAGATGTCTCAGTGGGATATACCAATCAACTACACCCAGGATTGGCAGGAGTGGAAATGTCTGACTTAGTCGATGTACAAAGAACCTGTTCAAGATAAAAGTTTTCATAAATATGCAAACAGAAGAATTGACTAAACATGAGAAAAAGAAGATTAATTTACAATAGTGATGACAGTTGAGGCTGTGACAAAGATTGCCCCACATATTGGCTGCAGCTTGACTTTGTAATTCAGGCACAATTATGATCAACAAACAAGAAGATAAAAAATACATGTCAAAAACTTTCCAAGCGGTTGTTCTTGCTATTAGGAGGCTCTTTCCAAAAAGATAAACAACTTGCCATTACTACTAAATTAGGCAAGCTTTAGGAGTATGGATCACCTAATTGAAGACCTGATCTTACGGAGATTTAGGCTCAAGGGGTGAAAGAAAAATGAAAAGAAGAAAAATACTAAGTACCGTAGTTACTAAAAGTTTCTAGTAGTGTTAGGATCAAGGACAAAATGAAGCAATTGATTAAAATCTTGTTAAGTCTAGTTGGCATAGGTAACATTTCTCATTCTGCCAACTGTGGAACAGCTCGTGATAACTAGAACAAAGCCAGAATTTTCCTCAGAGATTGGCGAAGCTTTTGCAGAGATCATGAGGTGTTTCGGGAGGTCACAAGGTGTTTCAGATCCATGAGTTCACTATGTGTTTCAGGACTGGAACATCACACTGATGCAACCAAAATCTCCCTCGAAGGTCAATGAAGTTTTATTGAAACTTTCATGAGGTCAGTAAAGCTATAGCAAAAGCTTCCACGAGGTTGACGAAGCTACAATAAATACTTCTGTGAGGTTGGCAAAGCTACAGCGAAAACTCGTGTGAGGTCAGCAAAGCTACAAGAAACGCTTCCACAAAGTTGGTAAAGCTACAGTAAAAGCTTCCACAAGATCATCGAGGCTACAGTAAAGCTCTCCTCCACTCCAAATTTCTCTTTCCCCCATCTCCTTATCTAAGGTTTGACACACCTATTGGCACCAACACCCAGGTAAAGGTCACTTATGTATATAAATATTTGAAAGTCAACAACATTATGAACAAGGTACAAGAGCATAAAGGTAGAACAGTTCGAGTAGATAGAACAAGGTAAATCAGAGTTCACTATAAGATCTCATACATTAAATGCAACCCCCAAGAGAGCATCATTTATATAACTATCTATAATCATCCTTTCCACTATATTGACGAGTCATCTCAAAACTCATAATTATTACATCATCATATCTTCCAATTGAGACTATTTAATTCTCAACTCATAATCAAATTTCCTATATGACTAAACTATCTATAACCATAAACTCAAACCAACCAATTATACATTGAGATTAATTCTCCAATCCAAATTCCCGTGTCCTCACAAGAAAATTCATCATAATCAAATATTTACAATATCAAAATGTTATCCTTCAGGATCATAATCTTCGGACTATTTAAATGACATAATCATAGATTGCATCCAAAATAACCAATCAATCTCGTCCCCATAATTCATCTCCTTATCACCTCATCTAATTGAATAGCAACCCATAAAATCATCATATTATCATCAACCTCAGTTGATTCTTTTCACAACCAAATCAAGCTCATTTATACACCTAAACACTCCATCCTAATTTGACAACCAAGAACTCCAATCAAAGATCAAAATCAACTTCACGTCCACAATGTGCAACCATTACCGGCAACAAAGAAATAGGGACTAGTCTACGTCAATAATTAAGGACACTACCCGACACACCTCCTAATAGTTTGACAAACACTCGTAATAAATGACAACCATGGTTAGTACACCGACAATACAACAAAACCTAATTTATTGAAAACATAAACCTACTAGAAAGGAAGGGCCACGAGGCTAGTACAAAAATTTCTAGTGTTACGAACACTTTGCACATGGTTGTTCAAGGGGTTGCGGCATACTCAAAAAAGGAGAAGGAAGGATTGGAGGGATCACTATTTGGGGCAACCTGATGAGAGTGCCTAGGGTTTTTCCTCCGTCGGAGATATAGGCACAAACAACGACGGCAAGAAGGACAACAACAAATATTGTTGATAACGCAATTTTGGCACCCAACAAGGCCACAATGACACCCGAAGAGATTCAAATGGAGGAGGCTTCACAAATGACAAGGTGAGGTGGAACACAAAACTTGGTGGATGTCAACGGCATAGGCACACGATGCATTAAGGTGGCCAACAACATAGCAAATCAAAGAAGAAAATAGATAGAGGCTTTGGGATAGGTGTTTCTTCTCAAGCTTTTGATTCTCATTTGAAAAATCAATAATTAAGTCTTGGAATAATTCTTACTCATTAAAGCACCCCTTCCAACTCCGCCCATAACGAGTTACTCCGCCCAGATAAAGAAGAAGGATTGTATTAGATTGTCAGCCAACATTAAACTAAGGCAAATGTTCAATGAATGGATCCGCTAAACTATTATGCTAATACTAGGTTGTTCCCCGAAAAAACACATTACAGGATCCGACTGTAACATCTTGGCAAGGACTGCTACATCTCCAAAACTCAAGTACAGTCATAAATATGTAAGAGTTTGCATTGCAAGGTCCGACTGTAATGTCTCACTAAGAACCACTACATCTCCATGAGAATTTAAGTGTATTGTTAAATAGGCAAGAGTTCTCACCCCATATGTTCGGTAAGAATAAATATTATATGAAAATTAATAGTCTAAGATTTAGAACATAGAATTTAGGAACTCTCACAGGTAAAGCAATGGAGGTAGTCGATACGATGATTAAAAGAAGAATTAATATTTTGTGTATACAAGAGACAAAATGGATAGGCGAGAAGACAAAAATGATAGAGAATTTGAATTTTAAATTATGGTACACAGGAAAAAGTAAAACAAGAAATAGAATGGATATTGTTATAAATAGTTCATTAAAGGATGAAGTTATAGGAGTACTTAGAAAGGAGGATATAATTATAACTCTCAAGATAATAGTGGAGAAAAAACTATAAACGTAATTAGCGTATACGCACCTCAAATAGGATTAGATAAAGATATTAAATCAAAGTTTTGGGACGACCTAGATGAAGTATACAAAATATTCCATCAAATAAAATGATTTTAATAGGAGACGATCTAAATAGGCATATTGGATTGAAAAATGAAGAATATGAGAGGGTGCATGGGGTTATGGGTTGGAACAAGAAATGAAAAAGGTAAAAATATATAGGATTTTGCGATAGCATATGACCTTATACTAGCAAATTCGTTTTTTAAGAAAAGAGAAAAGCACTTGGTCACGTTCAAAAGTGGAAATATTAAATCATAAATTGACTTTATTATGGTTAGAAAGATTTGCAAAGATTATAAGGTCATCGCTGGAAAAAGCTTAACTACCCAATATAGGTTAGTAGTGTTGGATATACACCTCAAGTATTGTATCAATAGATAAATATATATATACAACTCCTATAATTAAGTGGTGGAAGTTTAAGGATAGAAAATAGAATATATTTAAGAAAAAGGTAAGAGTACAAGTATTATATGAAATATATAGTGACCCTAATACGACATGGGATAAGATGATATCAAAGTTAAAAATAATAGCCAAGAGTGTACTCGATGAATCAAAAGGATATGCACCACTAAGTAAGAAATCTTAATAGTCGAATTAGAAAGTATAAGAGAAAGGAAAAGAAAAACGAACGTATAAGGAATTATATATTTGTAAGAACGAGGAAAATTAAAAAAAAATACAATGGCTAAGAAAGAGACTAAGAAAGTAACAAATGAAGCTAAGAATAAAACTTTTAAATAGTTATATCCAAAATTGAATACAAAAGAAGAGAAAAAAGACATTTATAGAATAGCTAAAGTGAGAGAAAGGAAGACAAAAGATCTTATCCAAATAAAATGTATTATAGATAAATGCAATATGGTATTAGTAAATGATGGAGAAATTAAAAAAACAATAGAAGAGGTATTTTTATCAATTTTTAATGAAGGTTTAGGTGACCAACTTAACTTAGATAGTTTAAGTAGGTCAAATGAGTATACAAATTTAAATTTTTCTTGTAGAATTTAAATTTCAGAAGTAAAACAAACTTTAAATAGGATGCAAAATTGAAAGGTCGTTAGACCATAGAGGTACGAAAGTGCCTAAGGAAATAAAATATTGAATGACTTGCAACATTATTTAATATGATATTGAAAATAAAAAAAATATCTGATCAATAGATGGTAAGTACTGTAAGTCCTTTATATAAAACTAAGACTAAGGGAGACGTACAAAATTATACAAACTATAAGGGTATTAAACTAATGAATCATACCATGAAACTTTGAGAAAGAATACTAGAACAAAGATTAAGAAAGAAAACCACGGTTACCGAAAATAAATTTGAATTCATGCTTGAAAGGCCGACAATATAAATTATACATCTTTTCAAACAACTAATTGAAAAGTATCAAGAGCAAAAACATAATCTATACATGATATTCATTAATTTAGAAAAAACTTATGATAGAGTTTTAAGAAAAATTATATGAAAAATTCTAGAAAAGGGATGTGTTACTATAGCATATATTAAACTAATTAAAGATATGTACGAGGAAATAACGACCAGAATAAGACTTCAAGCGAATTACCTGAAGCATTTCTAATAAAAAAAGAATTGCATTAAGGATCAACACTGAATCCCTATCTTTTTGCACTAGAACTCACTGGACACATTCAAAACAATACCGTGGTGCATGTTATTTGCAGATGATATTGTTTTGGTAGATAAAACACGTGAAGGAGTAAATACTAAACTAGAATTTTGACAAGAAACACTAGAAATGAAAGGTTTTAGACTTAGTAGAGTAAAGACAAAATATATAGAATTTAAATTTAACAATATTAGACGCAATGAGACAAGTGTTAAAATAAGAGACGACATTGTCTGGAACTAAGAGATTTAAGTATTTAGTATCAATTTTACAAAACGATGGAGGAATTAAGAGAGATATCTTATATAGAATACAAGTAATATGGTTGAAATGGAGGAGAGCGTCGGGTGTTATATGATTGTAAAGTACCTTTAAAACTTAAAGAAAAGTTCTACAAAATGATAGTTAGACCTATTATGTAATATGACGTTAAATGCTAGGCTACAACTCGAGTACATAAGCAAAACATAAAAGTTACAGAGATGACGATGTTAGGATGGATGTGTAGACATGAGAATGAACAAGATAAAAAATGAGAGAGAAAGTCATAGTTGCATCAATTGAGGGGAAACTCCGAGAGATGCGTTTAAGGTAGTACGGATATGCACTTAGACGATCAATAAATGCTCCAATTAAGCGAGGTGAAACTATGACAAATATGCACATCAAATGAGGAAGAAAAAGATCAAAAAAAGTTTGGTTGGCAACAATAAAATAAGATAAAATTTATTTGATATAGTAAGAATAAGAGTCCAATGGTATAGAAGAATCCATATAGCCAACCCATCTAGTGGGATAAGATTTGGTTGTCGTTGTTGTAATATCAAATCATCATATCTAGGACATGATTGCACCCAAAAAAAAAAAGAGATAAATTGGAAATTTTTTTCCTTCCAACTATCATTTATGCTTAATCCAATATTCCAACCAAATAGTTGAAAGAACGGATAAATGGATTCATCTGTCCAATTAGTCATCCACCAATCAATTTATCATCCCCAGGGCAACACAGCTAAAGAAAGGCAATTAATGCACTTGGTCACATATTTGTAAAATCCACCCTAACACAGATTAATACCAAATTAATCAAAATTTATTTTATATAATAGTAAACACCATGCAATATCAACAAAAAGATCAACATAACCAAGACTCATGATGCCGTTAGCAGACTAGACTAATGAAGCACCATGGAGTTAAGCCAAGACTACAGGCAATTATCTAAAATGAGCAAATTAACTATCCAATAGGCAACAACCAAATTTAGAATAGTATAAGCTCAACAGATGGAATTTCTAAGTCATGTATATCAATAGGTAAAGTGTTGCTGGATGGTAAAAAACCTAATAAAGGTTTTCATGTCCTTTCTG
>JBAMHZ010000056.1:4142661-4157153 GCA_037177395.1 Alpinia galanga | reverse complement strand
TTCAAATCATGAAAACATCCTCTGGAAAAAAAAAAAAAAAAAAACAAGGTAAGGCTGCGTACAATGGATCCTTCCCCGGGACCCCATATGGTAGGAGCTTTGTGCACCGGGTTGCCCTTTAATCTCTTCTAGGTTTTAGAAAGAGAGTTTTGGCACAATGATAAAGTTGCTCTTGTGTAACCTTGTGGCCACGGATTTGAGACACAAACACAGCCTTTTGCAATGCTAGGTAAGACTATGTACAATAAATTCAATGTGGTTCGACTCTTCCTCAAGACTTCTCATTGTAAGACACTTTGTGCAGCGGGCTGTCCTTTTAATCTCTTCTAAGTTTTCACAAAGAGGAGGAGAGTGCCATGTACTTTTATCATACTTGGACTACATTCTAGAAGGCGGTAAGGTAAAGACCTCCTTCCTTCCAGCGACAAGCCTATGTGGATACAATATGAGGAAAACCTCACAAAGGTAACAACAACATGGACATGGGCTGCCAAGCATTGGATGTTGGTTGGTGCAGAGGAACGAGGACAATTAAATCTGGGTCATGCAGATCTATAGATCCACAACAAGCAGCAATGTGGTGAAAAGGGTCCAGATATGAGGAATCATTAGTCAAGAGCATCTTATCTGAAATGCTACGAGCAAGGGTACAATGGAGAAGGAACTCCAAAGTGACATGTGTGAATCACAAGTTGCAACAAACAAAAATGTTTGGCTCATCTGATGGTTACAGTAAATTCATGCATCAATTCACAATCCCTGGGTAAGTAGGCTTGATTTCGTGGACTTAGTTAGCTCAGCAAGGTATTTGAATCATAGCATCTAACAATTCTACATAAACTTACCCCAAAATACACAAGGTGGAAAGATACTTGCTCCCGTCAAAGCTTTGTGTGTGCATTAACTATGCTTATATCAGTCAAACAATTATGGAGAAATTGATGATCGCAACACTTCAATAATTTTTTCAACAAAGTCCTTTAGCAGACAATGCATTTGTCAATACTTCACCTTACAATTAAAGAATTAGAAACTGTGTTGAATAACCAAAACATAGCTTAAAGCTCAAAGTAGATAAACTCAAGGTTATAAGCGAACAACATTTTGTTCAAACTTCTTTATTAGAAAACAGATGAACTTTGAGCTCAACACAAGTTCAATATAAATCAAGCTCAAAATTTCATGTCCTAGCTCGTTTATTTAAAAGTTGTTTGAGATTGAACTGAACACAAGCTTTGTACCAACCTTAAGTTATCCTTATTTGTTAGCTAATATTCAATCCAATGAATAAATGAAACTTATTCATTTGTTTCTTGAAAATGTAAATCAATCTCAGAATTTTTAAAAAACTACACACAAATAATATCCTTATTATATATCCCTATATTACCTAAACAAACTATATGAGTAAGACGCAGAGAAACCTTATATCAGAGTGTACCCAAGTATATTCACGAACTTTCTTCGCCATAGATTTAGTGAGCTAAGCTCGCAAGCGTAAAGTGTTCGAGTTTATCCATTTATTTTTCATAGTGAACGAACATGGACTATGCAAACCTACACATCATTTACAAAAGTTCCAACTTTTAATTCGAGTTACCCTAGTTGCATGCTACCTCTCCCTCTACGCAATCGACACATGAACTATGCAAACATAAGACTAGATTCGAGAAACGTAAGGAAGCAAATCTGTCGAAACCATAACAAAATTCTTTCCCAAGGCTTTCAAAAAAAAAATCAGGGGAAACACCCTACCTAAACGAAAAGGGAAACAAGAAAAAAAAAGTAACCGGATAATCACCTACCTGCAGGTGGAGAGTTGGATCCCATGTTGATGGCAGAGCCAAATCTACAAAAAACACCCACTGCAACGCATTCGGTCTTCCCTCTCTCGTCTACTCTCTCTCTGTCCGACGAGGTATTCACCGACAGCGCTTTTCAAAACGCGTCGAATACCAGCGATGGAAAATTTGGATCCCTCGATGACCCACCCGATAAAAATAGCATCCGGATCCGTCAACCGTTCGGGTGTCGGATCCCGGAGGTTGATTTGCCGGATTTATTTGATAAATTCTGCATGCATTTTCACATGTTGGCGAATGCCAGCGTCTACGTCATTCAGGTCTCCAATTTAGCGCTCACGAAGGGGGAATCTGATAATTGTGCACTCATTCCTGAAGAGTTTTGTAACTTAAAATTAAATGCTTGAAGGGGATTGAATCTTTAAGAAAAAAACTCCCAATCTTTTAGGTTGCACGATTTATATTTTTTAGAAAAAAAAATCGTAGAATCTTCCATAAAGCAAAGCATGATTATTAACTGTTACATGCTGCAGCTGCAGCAGAGAGGCGTGATCTGGACTGGAACAACATGCCTTGTTTTACTTGCTTAGCTTTGACCTCCATACCCGTAAGGCCAAACCAAAAGAATTAAAACCACTTTAATATTTTAAAGGTAAAACATATTAATGTTGAGTTTGAGCTAATTCATCCGCTTCCACGTGAAGTTGCAACGCCATTTGCGAGTCCGGCGGTCACGTTTCAAGAATGATATCAGGGGATCAGCAGCGTCGAACCTGATTCCGACGGTTAGATAAAGGAGCGGCGAACTGCGTGAGGAGCCGTGCGGCGGAATCATCCACCCGCGACGCCGTCTGGTTTCAAGAATGATTTGACGGAGTAAATGGGCATCGAAATTTAAGAAATGAAGTGATTCCAAAAGCGGAGTAGAGAAAACCGTGAAGCGGCGAGAGGGAGGCGGAGAGGGTCAAACTGCGGCGGAGAAGGACGTTAGTTGTCGGGCTGTCGGTTAGATTTCTGTTAGGGATTTTTTTTTCCTTTCCTTTTCTTTTTGATCTTGTCTCCCTTCCGTTTATTTCCCGTACGAGGTCAGAGATTGCCGGGCTTCACGGTTTCAGTGGCCACCGGCGCCATCGTATGCACCTGGGCAGAGCTTCGCCTGACGAGTCACTCATCCTTTTCTCACCTTCTTCTCTCCCTCCCTGTATATATCTCGCTCCTCACTAGCAAGCTCTCGAGTTAACTAAATATAATTTGAAATCCATTATATTGTGCAAAGAGACCCGAGTGATCGCGATGAGGATGGCGGAGGGAGAGGCGGCGGCGAGTCCGTTGGAGCGGGTGGCGAGGATGGCGAGCGGGAAAGCGGTGGTGGTGTTCAGCGTTAGCGGCTGCTGCATGTGCTACGTGGTGAAGCGCCTGCTGTTGGGGATGGGCGTCGGTCCTACCGTCTACGAGCTCGACCAGTTTGACGACGACGAGGCAGGTGGTGGCGGAGAGATCCAGGCCGTACTCGCCCACCTCCTCGCTGAGGGTACTGGCGGCAGTGGCAATCACTCCACCTCCTTTGCCAATAATGCCGCCGGAGTCCCGGCGGTGTTCGTCGGCGGGAAGTTGCTAGGTGGGGTGGAGGAGGTGATGTCGAGCCATATCAATGGGTCCCTCGTCCCGCTCCTCAAGCAAGCCGGTGCTCTCTGGCTCTGACTTGTTATATATACACATAATGGAATTAAATATTCTATGAAGTAAAATGTATCTGTTGGAATTTGAGGTACTTTGATTTGGATTTTGCGCTATATGTATTGCCTCGTTATCAACAGTTAGAATGATTAATCCTCCATTTAAAACATCATCAACAGTTACATCTATTCCTCATACACAGCTTTACAGCTACAAAATTGAAATTAGTGAGAGAGGTTTGAGGATTATCTTATTCTATATTCTGAAAGTAGAGAATGCTTGCAAACGATGAGTTGCAAAGAGGTTGGGATTCTCCCGTAGCATGTTGTTGAAACCCAAATTGTTTGTCTTTGGTTGTTGATTCCTTTTCTCAGGTGCAGATGGCTGTGACTTCTTCTATTCACTCATGAATATGCCAGAGGTTTCAAAGGTCAGTACCAAAACGAACATCAAAATTTTATTCTCGTGCATGCTACTTTCGTCACCTTTCGGCTCTTCAGATCTGTGCTCGCTGTTCCTTTTGCCATGTAAAAAACAAGATTATAACTTTTCCTTCAAAAGTTGCTATCAATTGCTACTTCTAATAATAAATAATAATAGAAGTGTCATGACTTTTCATTGATCAATTCCATTGAAACTATAAAATCGTACCCACCCACCACATGCCTTTGCTGTGAAGAGTGGAGAACTGGCGCCATGCCAGAATGAAAATATTAAGGAACTTCCTGCTCCAAACCAGTCTTCGCCAGGTCTTAAATTGCCCTGTACAATCTGTTCCTGTTCAGGGAATCTGTCAGCTCCATGAACCAGAAGCAAAGCTGCTTGTTCTGCGATCATATTGCCTGCGCCAAAAGCAAATTTTGGCCATCTCTCTAGTCGCCTCTGGTTTCTTTCTTTCTTTCTTTTTATTTTTTTGTCATTTTGGGTTGTGAATTTTCTGTTCACTGCAACTAGTTAATTGAGTTGCTCATGGTCCCTCCTCCAATGGCTAGTTTGGAATCCACAAACAATCTTTTAGCATTTGCCCTTTTGTAGAGCCTTGCCATTCGTTCTGTTAGCATTTGCTGAGTTTAGCGTGGGACTGCGACCTTAATTCAAGATCAAAGATTTGTTCTTTATTCTTCTGCTGCTATTGCAGGTCCCCGTTTTTTGGTTGGATTAGGGCTTTTGATGGTGGTCTGAAGATCTGTTACTGAAATCGAAAACCTAGCCGCAAGGACATTTCCTACTTTGAGGCTTGTCGATCACGTTGGCGATACAGGAAGATAGGCTCATCACCAATCAAGACAGTAAAAGTCAAGCTGGCGGTCGGGTGACTCGAGATCTGCTGGGCTCTGTTTCAGAGTCTCTGTTGTGAGCTTCCTTTGCTTTGGACGTCTAAGATGGCATGCATAAAGCTGGGATCAAAACCTGATACCTTCCATCAACGAGGGCAAGGCTGGTATAGTCCATTTTTTCACTATTTCACTTCGTCTTAGATCTGCATCTTTTCTTGGCTGCAAAAGTAAAGTACTTCAGATCTGTCAAAATCCTTTGCATTTTTAGGTAGTCTTATGAGATTCACATCTCCACTCTATTTTTTGTGGTTCTATTCCAAAGATTGCTAGCTCTTGCTGACTTGAAGTCGGATTCAGTTCAGAATTTAGGGAGAAAAAAGATAGTATTCTGATATTTATGTTGGCTAAATTCGAAGCATAACCATTCAGGTTGGTCTCGTCATGTGTTGAGGCGTTGCAGAAAGGTTTATATTGCTTTCTTTATTTTATTTGCATTGTAGGGTTCGTCACTGCCAAATAATTCTGTGGATTCACTTTTTCCCAATTGAAATCTTTCAAATGGCTGTGTACTTGAATAAAGAAACGAGCATGAAAATTATATATTTGTGTTTTTCAGGTTCTGCACAGCAGGGCTCCCTAGTGATGTTATTGTCGAAGTTGAAGAACTGTCCTTCCACCTCCACAAGGTGAGGGTGCTATCTCAGACAGCTACCCCGTCGATATTGTTGCATTGACTATAAAGCTTAAGCTGATGTTCGATTTCATGGTTTTGAGTTAATTTGCAAGAACAGGGAAACTCCTTTGTCAATAAAAAAAATAATGCGTGTATGTTTTGCAGTTTCCTTTGTCGTCAAAAAGTGGCCTTTTGGAAAGACTAATTAAGAACTCTGACGAGGAGGATGCGGTGATCAAACTGCCTAATGTTCCTGGTGGTGCACGAGCATTTGAACTCGTGGCTAAGTTCTGCTACGGTGTGAAGATAGAGCTCACTTCCTCCAATGTTGTGTGCTTGCGCTGTGCTGCGGAATACCTAGAAATGACAGAAGAGATAGCAGAAGGAAATTTGATCGCGCAGACAGAGATCTTCATTAATCAAGATGTCCTTCATAGCTGGAAAGATTCGATCGAAGCACTTCAAGCATGCGATGATCTCCCTCACGCTGAAAATCTTCAAATTACTAAGAAATTCATAGAATCTTTGGCTGTAAAAGCGTGCACAGATGCAAATCTATCTGGCTGGGCAATGGAACACGACGCCATGCTAAGCTCAGGTGGCGGTGTTTTATGGAACGGTATAAGCACAGGAGCTAGACATGGAATTTACAGTTCAGATTGGTGGTATGAAGACGTTTGTTCTTTGAGCTTCCCCTCGTATAAAAGGTTGATCTCTGCTATGAAATCTAGAGTTCTAAAACATGAGACCATTGCAGGCTCTCTGATTTGCTACGCTAAACGATATCTGCCTGGATTAGATCGGCGCCAAAATGAGGCACATGGAAAGCTGAAAACTGCTCCTTCCGATGAAGAACAAAAGCATCTGCTTGAAGAGATCGTTAGCTTGTTGCCTGTTAAGAAGGGTGTGGCATCGACTAAGATTTTGATTGGTCTTCTTCGCACTGCCATAATTCTGCAAGCTAAACCAACATGCCTTTCTAACTTGGAGAAAAGAATAGGAATGCAGCTGGATCAGGCTGACCTGGAAGATCTACTTTTCCCTACTTTTGCTCACTCCATGGAGGCGCTCTACGATGTCGATTGCGTCCAACGGATGCTGGAGTACTTCTTAGCCATGGATCAAGCTACTGGTGGAGCCTCCCCTGGTTCTGTCAGTAATGGACAGTCGATCGGGTCGCCTTCTTCAATGTCAATTATCACTGTTGCCAAGTTAGTCGATGGTTATCTAGCAGAGATTGCACCAGATATCAACTTAAAGCTTACAAAATTCCAATGCCTAGCCGCTGCCATACCTGATTATGCCCGATCTCTGGATGACGAACTATACCGTGCTATTGATATATACATAAAGGTAGTCAATGAATGTTTGTTTATTGTTCATCGAAAAATTCGGCACCAGCAGTTCTTGATTTGCTGAAACTAGTCCATATGTCATGCAGGCACACCCTTGGATCTCAGAATCTGATAGGGAGGAAGTGTGCCGGCTGATGGACTGTCAGAAGCTCTCACTTGAAGCTTGCAATCATGCTGCACAGAATGAGAGACTTCCTCTGCGAGTAATTGTTCAAGTCCTCTTCTTTGAGCAGCTCCAACTAAGAACTTCAATAGCCGGATGTTTGCTTGTGTCTGACAACCTTGACTGCTCGCAGCCATTGCGAGGCGGCATTGGTTGTTCAGGTGAATCGGGAGGATGGATGACCACCATCAGGGAAAACCAGGCCCTGAAGGTCGGCATGGACAGCATGCGGATGAGAGTGTCTGAGCTCGAAAAGGAGTGCACCAGCATGAAGCAAGAGATAGACAAGTTGCGTCGGGGAAGAAGCGGATGGATCAACACGCGAAAGAAGGTAGGCCTCAAGAGCAGGCTGCAGATATGCAGTGCATTGGCGGATTCCGTAGGCGACAAACAAACGGTTAAGAGTGGGTTATAATTGCAAAACAAAGCAGCAGCCATCTCCCCCGATGCTTGAGCTTTACCTTTTCTTTTCAGAATGGATGAAATTATGGTTTGGGGCAGAATATTGTTTAAATACTTTTAATCTTGGGAAAATTAATCTAATCAAACTTTCATTAAATTTGATTTTCTTACACACATATTTTTGTTATTATCTCTTCTTTTTTTGTGAAGCATTCTGAATTTTATACATTCAGTCACAAAATAAATTAAATTTTAGAGGGTGAAATAATTTTAAGTAGCTAAATTGTTTCAGTAAGCACAAAACTAGTCACATAATTCCTTTAAAAAAAAACAAGAAAACACCAATAATAACCAAAAAAAAAAAAAACTGCCTCCATGTCGATCATGATCACCAACCGTCCACTTCCCATCAGACATTCTGCCGAGCGCCCTGTCCCCACGCCCACTCCTCCGGCGGCCACGCGTACGCGCCAGGAGCGGCGCCACCTCTGTCGCACATGTCCGGGTAGCCGGCTCCGGTGCCGAAGCCCTCGTTCGACCGAATTGGAAACAGAAACAGCCCCTCTTCAGCCTGCGGCGGAGCAACCGCCGCCGATGTACATATTCCTCCGTTGCCGGCGCCTACGCCGCTGCTCCTCGCCCGAGCGACGGTTGTCAAGACCGGAGCCGGAGGCCCCTGCGCGCAAACAAAAGGAGAAAAAAAAAATGGTTTTCTGAAAAAACAATAAATGGAACGTAAAACTAATCACCAAAACGATGGGACAAAATTGCACCGAAGATACACCGAACAAAAGGACAATTTTTTTTAAATAAAAAATGCATATAAATATATATACTTACGAGGTTTTGCGGGGCGGCGCGGCGGTAGGTGGTGCCGTCGTGCTCGACGACCCACCCGGCCTCGTCAGCCAGGGCGCGGAGGACGTCGTTGACATCGGCACGGGCGGGGAGGTCGTAGCCGCCATGTTTCCGGAGGCCCTCCATTATCTTGGACGTAATCGATCGCCTCCGCCTCTCCCTCAGCTTCGTCTTCTCCCTCTCTCTCTCCGCCTTCCCCTGTTCCCTTCCGCCGCCGCCGACGCCGACGCCGCTCTTCTCTCCTTCTCTGCTCCTCATAGTTCTCACAACTCTGCACTTCCCTATCACTCCGTGGCTGCCATTTATATTGCTAATATAATAGCATCAAATATAAGCTCCAGGTTAGCATTAACAGATCATAAAAAGAACGAGAAATCCTGTAATTAATCTTGCAGGAGTTGTTGAGACTTTATTGATTACGTACAGATTAATTTGTGGTGGGATAAAATTAGCAAGTTGGGTGAGGGTAGGTGACTTTGCAAGTAGGTTTATTTGCATGATAAGTGTGTGTAATTTATGGGCGCAGGGGCTACGACTGCACTGCAGGAGCACAGGGGGACAGTCTGGTGGTGGGAAACTTTAGAATCAGAAATGGAATGATTATTTATTTTCGCAGCGATATGGAATTAAAAAAAAATATGATGATCAGAATATTGGAGCTGGGAACTTTCGAGTAGGAGGAGGAGGAAGAAGAAGACAAAACACTGGAGAATGGGAAGGAAACGACGGAGGAGAGAACTTACGACAAAGAGATATAGCGTAGGCCGCGTGGGAGGGGACTGTACAGATGAGAGAGAACAAAAAATATGGAGAAAATATATATTGGATAAAAATAAAAAGAGTATCCTAATTGTCCACTATGCTTTGGGAAAATGTAAAATCATATTTTTAGTATAAAAATATCTTTATTTAAGTATTATTATAGTAATTATGCAGTCAAAAATATTATATATAAAATAGATTTTTATCAAACAATTATTTATTAAACGCAATTGATATTTATTTAATCATCGTAAATATTAAGTTAAAATGATTTTAAATATGTTTAAGTGATTTTAATTAAATTTAATCAGTTCTGATCAATTGATATATTTTTTTTAATATAAATATATTTTATGAATAATATTTTTTGAACGAGTTAAATAATATTTCTTATATTGTCGATATATTTTTTTATTCCACTTATAACTTTTTGTATAATTAAAATAAATTAACTCCAAGTCCAATAAAAGAGAGATAAATCACATATCAAGTGACTTCTTAAGTGCAAGAGTAAGTTGATATTCTCAATCAATGCATAGGTAGTTTAGTTAATTTAAACACCTTTTAATAATATTGCTTAAATAATTGAAAACCTTTGATCAACGTCGATAAAATCTTTAAAATTAGTTTGCTCACAGCTAAATTGAATTGGTTGATATCATAGTTTGTAGGATGGTGATACTATGTAGAATTGATTTAGGGTTAAAATCAGATTGATTGAGATTGGATCGTAAAATCATACAAAACTTTTGAAATTTTATAAATAAATATAGTTATAATTGTATATGATTAATAATTTAAAAAAATTATTTATATATAACTAGATTAGTAATTCTGCATTGATATGTAACATTTGATATCAAATAATAAAAAATAATTATAACTATCAAATAACTACCCTTTGAGACTGGAGTCAATAAAATGAAAAAAAAATATGTATTAAGATGAAGAAATTATATATATATATATATATATATATATATATAAAGGAATGATTTCCTGTGCACCTGTGAGCGCTGTCACCTGTTCGTCGCCAGAATTTGTCGCTATCGAAGCTAAACTATAACCCAATAGGGCCTGTAAACCCTAGATGGTCGGCGCCAGAGGGATCTCAGCTGAATTTCGACCGGAATTCAGCCGGAAAACGGTTGAAAATCGTGGCCGCCAGTGGCACGACCACTAGTGCTGCGATTTCGACCGGCACCGACTATAATCTGGTCAGAAATCGGCTGGGGAATGGGACCCGCAGCGCTGACGAAGCCAATTTCGACCGTCACTCCGCCAGCGCTACCGACCCATGGCGTTGGCGGAGCCAAATTCAGCCAGCACTCATCGTCCGGCCATTGCTCGAGCGGTCACCGACCCGATTGCGGCCAGCGCTGGCTGTGCCGCGAGGAGAAGAACGTGCGGCGGTCGAGGCGATCGGGTTGTCCTACATGCGATGCGCAAGAAAAGGCGCCCAGGAGATTAAATTACACAACGATCTTGCTAGAATCGATTGAAACGTAAAATCAAAATGGCTCCACCGATTCTGAACGATCTTAACGATCCTGCTGTAATCCCACAACAAAAAACAATCCTATAAAATCCAGGAGTATTTTGAGATCTTCGATCGTAGGATTGTATGATTCTACAATCCCGATTCTGCAAACTATGGTTGATATATTTTTATTTCCTTTGATGCATTCATATGTTTATGAATACTAATTCCTTAAATTTATACTTGTTCAGGCTTTATCAGAAATCAATCACTACAGCTTTACCCTCCTAGTGATTTATGTTAACTTTTAACGGTTTAGATGCTTCAGATACACAAATGTGCGGCGGTGATGCCTTGTTGACTCGGCTAGTAAATCAGGCGATTGACAAGGGCAGAGCCGCTCGAGATGCCAATGCGCGACTCCGCTCCTCCACAAAGGCTAATCGAAATAGCGCATCCTTCTTGCTAGCGCAGAGCAGGTCGCCTACTCCAGTTGGTTTTGGCTCAATTCCTCTCTCTCTCTCTCTCTATCTCTCTCGTGTGGATTTTGTACACGGCGAGGCTGCAGCAGTAGCAGGCGGTTTCGCTTGATTCTGTCGCCTGAGAAAAATACGATCTTTGCATCAACTCAACGAGGTGTGACCGACTGTCTTGTGGGTAAGAGTCTTAACCCTTGATCTCTGACCAACTTGTTGCATCTCTTGACTCGAAGAAAGCCGACATTTTTATTAGGGCAAAACTAATATGACGGCAAGGGAAGGTGAGACGGGATTGGGGGAGAGTGAGTGCATCAGAGCGGCGTCAGAAGAGGTCTCTCGCCAATTCGGATCCCTAGTGAACGCGGGAGATGTTGAGTCTATCAAGAAGCTTCAGCATTTCATGTAATTCCCTAACCTTGATACTGCTATTTCTATATATATAAAAACCTGAAATCTCTATGCCACTGTTCAGTTCTTTTGATTTATGTCTCGTTAGATATGAACTGTGAAAAGGATATATCATCTCGTAGATTAATAGCATCTGATTTATTATTCCGACGATCAAAATACTGCATGAAATTAGAAATATCAGAAACTGATTTTCATGAACTATCTCCTAATTGATTGCTGAAGACATCCCTAGAATTTATTTTTTTGAAAAGGGATCTAATTTGGCACTGTATAATTGTTAAATTTCTTTCTTGCTTGGTGCTTATGATGTAAATTGTGTGAGGAATGTTGCTTAACGAGGTAAACAACTGACAATAATGGAACGTATTTGTGGGGTGATGATTGATGAATATAACAAGAAACTAGAGATCAGATTTAGGAGAAGGTTGGAGGAATATTCTCCTTCACATCCTATATGCACTATGTTAGAGGAATCTAATGTTAGATAGATCTAAGTTGTTGCCGGAGTTACAAGGAATAATCTAAATTAAAATTTACTAAAATTAACTCAGACTTATTTGTCAAGATGACGCGTTGTAGGACGTCATCGCTTTGAGTCCAAGTGCTACTGAGATGGGCGAATGCAGAATTCTTGACTGCTTGGCAGGGTTTCACGAGAAGCTCGAGTCTGAGTGAGATGAATGCAAAGTCTCAATCTGTCCTTATGCCGAATGGAACGAGTGTCGAGTCGTCCAAGTGCTCGGATACCCGAGTGGTCCAAGTGAGTCGTGTGCTTGAGCGATCTGAGTGGTCTAGTATGAGAGTTGAGGTTGAGTGTCAAGTGGCAAAGTGACTGAGTGGGCCAACTGCCCGAGCAGGTCGAGTGCCAAGAGAGCCAAGTATCGAGAGAACCGAGAGGGAAGAGTGCTAAATTGGTCGAGTGTTTTGATGCTGTTGTGCCAACTGAGCTGAGTGCAGAGAGGACTAAGTGAGTTAACTGCCAAGAGGCCCAAGAGAGTTGATTGTTGAGACTAAGTGTCTGAGTGAGCCGACTTCCTAAGTATTGCCCGAGTGCTGAGGACGAGCACCTAAGGCCTATGTTCGAGAGCCGAGCACGCTGAGTGCTAAGTTCTTGAGTGCTTATGCTCGAGTGTCGAAGGTCGTATCAGTCGATTAACGAGTGTCTTATTAATCTATTGACGAGTGTCATAACAATTAACTGCCAAGTGCTTTTGGCCACTAAGTGGTCGGGTGTCGATTGTTGAGTCTCTCAAGCTCGAGTGGGATTCTGTTGTGCGCTGTTGAGACCCGTGTTAGATATAGTTTTCTTAAAATAAATTTGTCCTCTCCGACAGTGCTTCGAGGTTATGTTAAAACTTTTATTTCCTAGAATATAATGACAAAACCACGGTACAACCAAGCATAAGTTGTTTGTGACGAATTGAATTTGTACCTGAACACTATCACAAAAGAAGAGTTGCCGAGAGGATTGTTCAGCATAAAGGTGGAGATTGTGGGGTACAGTGGATGTAGTTTCTGGCTGCTCTGTGTTTTTTCTCCATCCTCTCTACCAAGAGAAGGAACTCCTTTTATAGGCTCCTACTCACGGCAGAATCAGCCTACTGATTAATGGCCTAATAAAGACCATTTACCATCTTAATCCACCAGGATCACAATGCCAACAACCAGCTATAAATGGTCAACTGTTTCATCCAGGCGGTTACAGCTTCACCACTAACTTCTAATCATTTTTTATCGATCATTGATGTATCTGTTACACAATTGAGCAACAACAACAACAACAATAACAACGAAGTCTTATCCCACTAGGTGGGGTCGGCTATATGGATCCTTCTACGCCATTGAGCTTTATCTCCCACCATATCATCATTTATATTTAAATAAATTTTATCTTGTTTTATTGTTGCTAACTAAGTCTTTTTTAGTCTTCCTCTTCCACGTTTGATGTGTATATTTATCATGGTTTCATATCGCCTAACTAGGGCATTTATTGATTGTCTAAGTACATATTTGTACCACCTTAAGCGTGTCTCTCGGAGTTTTCCTTCAATAAATGCAATTCCAACTCTCTCTAATACTCTTATTTCTTATTTTGTCCATCCTCGTGTGTCCACACATCCATCTTAATATTTTTATCTCTGCAACTCTTATCTTCTGCTCATGTACTCAAGTAATAGCCCAACATTCAGCGTACATAGCAAGTCTAATCGCCATTTTGTATAATTTCTCTTTAAATTTTAGAGTTACTTTACGATTATATAAAATATCCGACGCTCTCCTCCATTTCAACTATCCTATTTATATTTTATATAAGATATCTCTCTCAATCTCTTCGTCATCGTGCAAAAATAATCCTAAATACTTAAAGTTTTTAGTTCCAGAAACTCGTCATCTTCTATCTTAACATTTGTCTCATTACGCCTAATATTATTAAACTTAAATTTCATATATTTTATCTTTACTCTATTAAACCTAAAACCTTTCACTTCTATTATTTCCTACTAAAATTCTAGTTTCACATTTACTCCTTCACGTGTCTCATCTACCAAAATAATATCATCTACAAATAACATACACCACTATATTGTCTTAAATGTGTTCAGTAAGTTTGTCTATGATTAGTGTAAAAAAATAGGAACTTAGAGTTGATCATTGATGTAACTCGATCTTTATTGAAAATGTTTTAGTTAATCTATCTAAAGTCTTCACTCTGGTCATTATTTTCTCATACATACCCTTAATTAGTTCAATATATACTACGCTATCTCTCTTTTCTAGAATTATCCATATAATTTCTTTTAGGACTCTATTATAAAGTTTTTTTAAGTCAATAAATATCATGTGTAGATCTTACTTTTGCTCTCGATATTTTTCAATTAGTTGTCTAAGAAGATATATAGCTTCTATTGTCGACCTTCTAAGTATGAAACCAAATTCATTTTCAGTAACCATGGTCTCCTTCCTTAATCTTTTTTTAGTAATCTTTCCCAAAGTTTCATGGTAAACTCATTAATTTAATATCCCTATAGTTTGCATAATTTTATACATCCCTTTTATTCTTTTTATAAAGGAATTAGAATACTTACTCTTTATTGATCAAACATTTTTTTTAATTTTCAATATCATATTAAATAATTTTGTAAGTCATTCAGT
>JBAMHZ010000056.1:4129448-4140076 GCA_037177395.1 Alpinia galanga | reverse complement strand
TTCTTCGTGGGTCCTCATACAACAAATGGTGGAATTTAGATTGACTTTGCTTTATCACGTGTACTCTTTGAAGGATGGAAAGAAAAGAAAAAACAAATCCCTAGAAAAAAGAAATGAAATGGGAAAAAAAAAGGGAAGAAAATGGAGAAGGAAAAAAAGGCAACATACGATAGATAGCCTCGTGGGTCGGCAGCCAACCGAGACGATCTCGCGGTCGCAAGTGGCAAAGTAATTCATCCTTTTTTTTATTATAAATCCCGTCCTCTCAAATAAACAAGAGTTAGTGATTTGATAGTCAGGGCCAAATTACAATCTTGACCCAGAGTCCAACACCTGTGTATAAGCACGCTTAACTCCTCTTGGTACTGACTGCATTGGATTGCACTCAATTCTAGCCTAAGGTTGCATTTGACATAATATAAGGCTGTATTTGATACGTCATAATATAATATAATATTTAATATAATATAATAAAATTAATATATATTATTATATTTAATTAAAATTTATAATATAATCTTTAATTATAAAAGTGATTATATTTTTTTATTTAGTATTTATTTTTAATATACGTTATCGATCATCGATTACCACCGGATAATGGACGAATGACCAGCCGACGACCAATGGGCTAGCTGATGCCCGATGGCCGGCCAACCGAAGACCTGTAGCTACAATTGACGATCTTTAGTCGGCATTGACTCTATTGATCTGTTAATGTAATCTAGATTTTATAGATTTTAATCCGTAAACCAGATTATAAGAATTACCTTATGTTTTATAATCCAGATTACATTATATTACGATGTTAAAATTATACCAAACAAATGAATCAATCCTATAATATAATTTAGATTACATTACATGGCAAATAATGGCCTACTAAACGCAGCCTAAATGTCGAAATGCTTGCCCAAGTCAAACTAGGTCAATTCAAAACACACCGAGCAATGAATCGCCCTCCAAGAGCAAAAAAATAAATAAATAATCCTACCAATCAATTAATGCAATGAATTTTTTAGTTCCTTATCATAGCAGAGGGAACAAAAAAAAAACAATTGTTTTAGGCAATTGAAGTTCATCAGGACCATAAACAGTGTTTCTCATTCAAATTGAGTAAAGTTATTAAACCACTCTTCTACACACACATCAACAAAAACTTCACCAAATCTAATTCGCTCATTGTTTGTATCAGTATCATTTATAAAAAAAATTCTCTCTAAAGAAATGAAGCAAATTTATCCAATCTAAAATAATTCTATAAAGCCAATCCAATTTTCAGAATACTCCTATAAGATGCAGCACTCAAATGTTACAAGTACGCCTTCAGATTTTCTGAAACTAGAGTTGCTATCAGATCCGGGGAACTTGCCTGGACAATAAACAACACTCTACACATTACATAACCTAATTTTAACCCAAATTAAATTGAGATTAGAAGGTTCAATCTCATATTTTCCAACTAAAACAGATATCATTAAGTACAGTATCAGCCATTGCAATGATCTTACAGGCATTTACATCTACTAAATGTTTGGTACATCACCCAAAAAAAGGCTTACCTTGGAGACCAACATTTATGCATTGCAATATTTACAAGCATCCTGTGCTCATCGGCACATGCAAACCAAAAATCCACCCCTGGGCGCAGGGATAAAACACAGCAAATTAAACAGAAGATTCGTACCGATATTTCTATTACTGAGCATCAGAAACAAGGGCTTCAAGGTAACTCAAACTGTCTTCTTGCTGAAATCCTTTTTACAGAGTCACAGGCTGAAGGATCTGCATTTATTTATGTTTCAGCCGGTCTGCATGAGAGCGCCTTTGTTATAATTAAGCTTTTGCAAAAGAGGCCTTTCAGCATCTAGAAATGTACAAAATAACTTGCCTTCATAAGGCTCAAGAGGTGTGGTTTTATTCATATTTGGAGTAGCAGAGTGATTCCTAAGATAGTTATCCTGCAGAGGTCGGGGGATCAGAAACGAGAATTGAGAAATATTCACACCATCCCTGGCATACTCTGGTTGTGCGTGTAAGTACCTACAAAGAATGGCAAAGTAGATGAACACCGAAGATAATTAACATCAATATGGATAACCTTTGTGCATATTCCTTTTTGAAAGAAAAAAAAATAACGAAACCTTTTTGGGTTCTTGGAGAAAATTCAGTTTATCGTCTGTGGATTAATTAAACTTTTTTTTTTTTCAAAAGCCCCAAAAGTTTGAAAATTCTTGTCATTTTGCTCCTAAAACATTAGTACCATTAGGCTACTTAACGAAAAGATAATGTGATAAACATGTGTATGAAATGTTCCCAAGTCCATATTGAAAGTAAAAGAATATAGTGTTGTGCTATAGGGAAAAAAAGGCATACCGTTCCACCTCAACCAATGAGCGAAGCTTCTTTCCTGATGGAGTAGCATAATATCTAAAAGCACCCAAAATATTGAGAAATTAATTCTAAAACAAAAAACAAAGGGAATGAAATATAAGATCTATAACACTTGCTTTGATTGTGTCAAATCAAAATTTTTTTCCCTTGGATCTGGGTTCCCCGCGTACAGGAGTAGACTTGAGTGGTTGATCTTATTAGATCAACTTTTCAGGTTCAAGTTATTATAGAACAGAGAAAAATCAGAACTATAAGATTAAAGAAAAAAAAAATTAGTGTCCTCAAATTCAGATGGATAAGTTGTGTTTGTAGTACTCAAACCAACTCAATGAGATAATAAGACGACTCACGAATGTGGTCGTTAAAGTTGAAGAACATTCCAACAGTATAAGTGGAAATCAAGTACCATAACAATAAATCTTGACAAATTTCTAAACAAATCAGATCAACTCACTTCCGTGAGTTAATGCTTTTAGCTTCAGGTATACATATTCATCTTAAAGAAGGTACCTGCTACTGAGTTGGTAAAGACCAAGGTTTTAAATTTTGTTCTGGGGTAGTAGGCACAGGCAACTTATCATTTCACTCACTGATTGACATTGGAACACTTCAACTCACGAGTGGTGGTGTGCAGGCCATTATTATTGGGTCCTCAGCTAGTCACAACCGCGAGCTGTTGCTAGGGTAGATTCAATGAAGTAAGCCACAAGCTACCTCCTCCTCCTTCTCTGTTTCACTCTCTCATTGGTGCCATCAGCCCTATTGGCCAGCATGCTAGCATGGCATCAGTACTGTTTCTTTCAAACTGAAGACCGAAACTCTAACCCTCAAACAAAATTTTAAACCTTGGAAATTGCTTCCAGTCCTTTATTTACAACCGGTCTTTCCTTCAATGATCATCTTTAAATCAACTAGAAATTGGAACCAACCTGCTTTTGCAATTCTAGAATATCTCTTCATACATAATTAGACACAGGCCACAGCTTTCCTGGTTAAATACACATTCAGATTTGGTGTTGGTACATCATAGGCTACCATCTAGAAGAGGTAACGTAGAGAAACTATAAGGAAAGAAAGTTTTCAATCCTTGTTTACTTGAAAATTATACATATATATTTGTGTGTGTGTGTGTGTGTAATTTTGTAATGCTAGCCAGATAACTGTGAAATTACGATGGAAATGTGAAAAAGAAAACATACATGTCAGCGAATTTAGAGCTTCCGTCCCTCCGAATCCTAAGCAGCCTTTCCCATCCAGGAGGAGGTTGAGCAATGTTTGGTTTATCTATTGCCCATGGCCTACTCCCGTCTTGGTAAATATCAGCTGGATCATCACAGGAAATATCAGGGTGCCATTCACTAGCTTGGGCACAAAAGAAAGGGACTTTTGAGATTTTTTCTCGTATCTCTTCATACTTCTTCTTTGTTGGAATAAGTCTCCACTTGAAGCATTCAGAACACTGGACTGTAAATTGTCCTACATACGGTGAGACTCTAGAAGAAGGATTTGATGATGATGCGGTGACATAACTCTGAGAGGATCTAGGATAACTTTCAATAAGATCAGGAGCACCTTGTCCAGGATTACTAGAAGCCTCACTATGAAGCACCAGTTGCTTTGAAGCATTATCTACAGGTAGATCATCCTCCAAATTATTTGTGTTGGGGTTTTTTAAAGAACTGTGGACTTTGGTAGTTGAGTGTCGCAACGATCTAGCTTGTTTCTTTTTAAATTTTGGGGAAACAGCACCAAGATGGGACTGCATCCAAAATGATAAATTCACGATCATAATAACTAGCAAATATTATACAAACAATTGCAAATAGTGTCCACTAGAGAAGCAGAAAATCCAAATTATTTGTTGAATAACAAAATGCTGCAAGTAACTGAAGACTAGACATTTTTCTCAATCTTCCTAAAGGTAACTGAGATATACAATTGAAGAGAAATTGAAAAGACGAGTATGAAAACCAGAAAAGGACAAGTTATATATACATTTTTTTGCTTACTTTACTGTAACTAAAATAGAGTAAATAAGGGCCACCAACTTGTTGTCTCAAACAGTTAGGCATACGGACGAAATCCCAATGTATAAGAGATCAATCCCCCATATAGACCATAAAAAAGCGGGGTTATAAGAAATGTCCTCTAAGGATCTGATATCAAACATAAGAAAACTAAGTATAGACTTTCCATGTTACACCCACAATTACTTTGTACCATAAAATGATCATCAACTACATGAGATATGCCACAAAAACATGAACATCAGATGTTTGAATAAACTGGTGCCTAGTTACAAACCAGTTGTAAGTAGCAAATATCGGCAAACAACTGATCTAAACATATTAAACTATAAACTGAAGCCGTAATGGAGTATGTAGTCAAGTTGCTACTCTCGAAAGCAAGTAGTTTGGTTACGGAAAGCCCAAGACAGAAGCATTTCACACAAATCGACATATTTTGAACATTACAAGTCAACTGACTGTCCCCATCTACACATTTCCAATGATCCAATAAATTTCCTAAACTGTCCTCTCAACCCTTTTTTTTTTGGTCAATTCGCTAATAGGGCAGAAATCGCAGTAAAAGAAAAGGACAAAAAAAAATCAGCAGAGGAAACAAAACCTCGTCGAATGAATTGTAAACCCTACCATTTCTGAAGAGGAAACCACCGGCGAGTAGATCTAGTGCGGAAGCGGCAATGCGAGAGCGGAGTAAAGTCGAAACGAAAAGCGATCGGGCGCTCTCTACGCTGGGGAGAGAGAGAGAGAGAGAGATCTGCAAGGAGGCAGGTGGAGAAAGGGAAATGATCTACTCGCGCCTTGATGCGCCAACTGTTAATGCAGGCTATTCGAGGCGGTATTTATGTGTTACGTCGAGTCGTCGGCCGGCACCCGCGATCTTATATATAACGGAAAATACAGCTGATATATATCATGATTTTTCATAGCACAGTGAATTTATATGTGATTTTTTTTCTAAAACATAAATATGTTCAAATTTATGCATTAAAAAGTTTATCGAATTAAAACAAGAAAATATTTTGCATTCATCTCTTTTCTTCGTTAATATTGCCTTTAAGGAGTTCAATCCACGTGTCATTCAAACAGGTTTTCATCTTATTGTGATTAAGTTCGGTGATCTGGTCCAAGAAGCATGGATGAGCCAAATTCTCGAAAGTTTTGATCGAGTAATTTAATAGGCAAAAGGGAAAAAGTTTATACTGTCATCTAGACCTGATAAATTTGAATACGATACGAATACAATCCATTTTTTTTCTATCTGGATCGTATATTTTTAAATTTGTATCTATATCATATATATTTATTAAACATGTAAAAATTTTATGTTGGATTAGTATTTTATTTCCTGACATTTTAGACTCGTTTATCTTTTTTCTTTTTTTTGCTTAAAAAAAATCCACACATGGAAAAAAAATAACTAAAAGTTCAACCCAATCTTTTATATTTATTTCGCTATATATTTTTGTGTAATGAACTATAAAAATTATTAATTTTTTATAAACTTATTTACCAGGTCCAATCATGATGATAGGTACACAAGGATCAGCAGGCAGTTTAAAGTTTGATTGCCTCACAAATATAGGAGCCCAACTGCATTGTTGGTTCTCTTCCAGCGGAATGGAATTCTGTGAAATGTTGCTATAGGACTGAAATATCTTCTTTTTTTTTTAAAAAAAAAAATAGAAATATGGAGCTTCCAAGTTTCAAAATATATTGTTTTCAGAAACTGCCTAGAAAAGTTAATTACGCAAGGCACCACAACCAGCTAATTAATTCTACTACTAAAAAAAATTGCAGTAGTCATCTGAATGAGCAACAACTTGATTCAGTTTTATGTGTCGATCAGGATTGAAAATGATATAGAATAAAGATGTAAAAAGGCATGTATGGTTGTCGTACTGTAGTTCAATTATTCAATCAAGGGATG
The DNA here is from genome assembly GCA_037177395.1 of Alpinia galanga. Classification (NCBI taxonomy): domain Eukaryota; kingdom Viridiplantae; phylum Streptophyta; class Magnoliopsida; order Zingiberales; family Zingiberaceae; genus Alpinia; species Alpinia galanga. The sequence continues at coordinate 4,133,728 of JBAMHZ010000056.1, read as the reverse complement.
CATTGCTTAGGTACAAAAGGGTTAAAGCACAAAAGAAAAGTACCTTCATCCAAGTGGAACAGACCCCTTTATGGATCCTTCCAGTTGGTGTCCTTTCATATACTAATGCACACGTCACATGTATTCTAGTTGGTGCCATCCTGAACAGGAGCAATCGAACATGAGTCTGTTGGATAAATGAAAAACAATTCAAGATTACAAATCGATTATTACCTTGGAGATGAGGAAATTGAGTAATATCTTGGCTGCAAGCGTGGGGCTACTGCAGCAAAGAACACTCCTAGTGGAGGCTTTGCAGATGGAAATTCAGTCATAACTTCAAGAAGACTCCTCTGACTAGTGACGACCCATTGAGAATATTCATCCTGCACAAACAAAATTTATTTGGGTAAGAATTTTTGTGAACAAAATTTATTTAGGCAACAATTTTGTACAAGTTCACAACAAATAAATTTGTGCAGTCTCAGAAAAAAGGCTAACCTTGCCAGCAGGTGAAGCCAAAAATCTAAGTTTCTCTGCGTCACTAGGATCTGATGCATGTGCAGCCAGAGCAAGTAAAGCACTCTGTGTGTTTTGCAGAAAAGATTCAGGTACAAGCTTAGGGACATGACAATATAAACTAGTTAATAGGGGCAACAAAACACCTTTTTTGGTGAATTTAGAAGATCAGTGTATCGGGTAAGAGCAGATTTTAGAGTGCATGGCGATGGGAAAGGAGGTGATAAAGAACCTCCAAGTGGTGTACCATCCTCCTTGTCAGCATGGATAGAGAAATATGTGTTAAGTGAATGACCTATCAGCTTGGCAGCCTCCTCTACTATCTCAGTACAATTCTCTGTGAATACGCCGACATGGTCCCCTGTTTCATACCTGGTAAAAGAAAAGGTCCAAACTGGTTATCAGAATGTCAAATTCCATAATTGTAAATGAGCGTGTTACTTCAACAATTTGGCTACCTGTTCAAAAGGATGCCTGTAGACCAGAAATGCAATTTCCAGTCCAAGAGTACAAAAACATATTAACTTATAGAATACCACAATGATTCATAATGAATACCAAAGGTGAAGGATCTAAAATTTCACTGAACATCACTAGTTGATAGGACGACTATACATGCAACATTTGCTTAATCTTGGGGAAAAAACTGAAAGTGAGTGTTCATCAACAAGTGAAGATTAAGACACTTTAGATGGCCAAATGGAACCAAAATTTTAGTTGACGGGACATTTCAATTGTTTGATTCAACTAGTGGGGTAAATGTAAAACTGTTTTATGCAAAATCAAAATTGTTTCAGAATTAGATAATTTCAACAATATTTGGAATACATGGCCACTAGTAAGGGTAACAGTAATTCTTTGTTAGTGCCATCTACAAGTACTACTTAGTGGAAAATAACTGGTTCCTTACAAAATATGCGTGCACTGTAGTATTTTAGTATTTGCTCTGAAACAAATTCATCTAAAAGGCAAGATTATCATAAGAAATTCTCGAATTGATTCACAGGAAGATGCATTCTCTATAGACAAAGAATAATATACATCAGATAGTAAACATAGTATGCCAACTCAACAAATGGAATTTGGTTACTGTTCACCAAATAGATTAGCACATAAAATATCAAATTCAGATAATTACATAAATGGCATCTAGCTACAACAATAGATAAGAAAGAATGCTTCAAAGTGAGCTTACGTCAAGCCAGTGCCAGCAATGTCAAATTCCAAATGGATGCAAGACCGGTCTGAAGCTGAAGTATGGAGTTCTCGTTGTACAGCCACATCAGCCCTTGAAGAACCATATGTTGCATTAGACATGTCTTCTACATTAAGGTGTCTCATATCCTATAGTTTATAAATTTTTCTTGTATAGAGAAGTATCTCTACCTGCATGGATGTTGTATATCATGAACAACATGGCCATTTGCAAAACTTAAACTTTTATCCAGGAATGAAACTTCTTCAGGTTTGATAAAAACAATCCGATATTCAGGAATAGCAGCAGTATATGGAGTAGATGCACCTACATCATTTTCATCCTGAAGCAACTTATCCAACTCTGGCCAAAGGAGCTCCCTCCTAGTAGAATATCAACTCCACCATTATAGAGTGAATAAGAAGATTAAAAGAGAGAGAGAGAGAGAGCAGGAAAGGACACAAAAAAAAGGTGCCTGGTCAACATTGAAATTAGATGGCATAAGTATAATATTATGCTGATGCAACATATCATGTAGAGAAGTCATCTTCAATACACTGATCATCATCTCCCAATCCCAATTGGACAATGCGCTTGCCACCTATGCAGCACAAAAATGTTGGAAAATCAATCCACGCAACAGTGATTACTATCTTTTAAGTTTGACAAACAAATTCACAGCCTCCCATATTAAATCTCCTTATATATAGTGAAAGTCAATGACAGGAAGCTAAACAAAGTCTCCAAGTAACTCTTCATATTAGGATATTTTAAAGCAGACTCCTCATTTGTTGTAGTAACTTTCAAAAATCTCTCTCAAAAACGCAAGTTAGATGTCTTGAAGAGATGATTGTGTTATGGGTTTTCAACCAAAGAAAGCAAGCAACAGAAGATAAAGTCAATCCAAGTAACAAAAACACCGAGTCAAATAATCTTTGCCAGACAAAAGTGCTTATACCTTGGTCAGCAAGCAATTCATCGACCACCTTAGCAACCTTTTATTATGCAAGTAACATTAAAATAAATGTCAGTCCAGAGGTTAACACAAATTGGTCTTGAATAGTTCTTCATCCACACACCTTATTGAAATGCTCATATTGCCGATTGCCCAAGCCAAACACAGCAAATTGCAGATGTTCTAACCAAGTTTCTATCTCTTTCCCCTGTAATCAATCGAGATACACTATCAGTAATCAGGTAATGTAGAAGGATCACTGAGAAAACATATAAATGAAATGTGCATGTTTCCAGAACCTCTGTAAACCATTTGTAGAACCGGGCAGCATTGTCAGTCGGTTCCCCGTCTCCATAGCTATATATAGCACCCAAAGTGATCAGTTCAAAATTCTGCTGAAAATAGTTCCCAGTTTGTACTACTTACGTGGCCAAGAAGAACAAAGCCAAGGTCTCTTTTTTCGGTTTCTCCTCGTACTCATCATCCTCAGTAGCGTATTCGTCCTGCAATTTGAGAAAGTACAGATCACTAAAAAAATAAAGTCCTCAATGACCGATCAATATTTACCAAATTATCTCAAATTCGGGGCGACATGATCTTACGATATCCACAACTTTGAATGCGGCATTAGGGTACCGTGCCTTCGCCTCGTCGGCCAGCGCCTAACACGGCAAAGGTAAGAAGAAAAAAATGGAAGAAACACTCAAGTGTAAATTCCTTGAAAAAGGAAAGGCAAATTCAAAATCAAACAATAGGGATCAAACCCCAACCTTAGCGAACCCCTCGGCCGTCCCGGTCTGCGTGCCGAAGAAGACGGTGACCTTCTTCTTCCCGTCGTCATCCTCCGCCTCCTGCTGCACTTTCACCGTCAGCGGCTTCGGCGGCTCGGCCGGATTCTTCCCGCCAAATATCCTAAAGAAGAAGATCACGGCGCATCCGACGAACACGGCGACGGAGGTAGTCAGGATCGCGAGCAGCCGCCGGTTTTCCGCGATCGCAGTCGCGTCGTCGGCCGCCGGCGCGAGGACGTCGCCTCCGAGGGAGGCGACGATGGCTGACACGAGATCCAGAGGCGAGGCCTTCCCCGAATCCGTCTGCATCGCGGCACCCGAACGATCGCTCGACGAGATACAAGCTCTCGAGCGGATCTCTTCCTCCTGCTCCTCGGCCTATCTCCCTGCTCCTATGAGGCTCGACGTGACGTATACAAAGAGAGAAAGAGCACGAGGAGGAGCAGCGAGCGACGCGCACTAGGTTGGTGGTCGATTGGAGGAGAAGAAGAAGAAGACACGAGAAGGTGGGAGGTGTGATTTTGGGAATATCACGGGGTGGGCGACGACGACATAAACGCAACGAGAAGGAACGTAACGGCCGTTACGTCGTGGCTCCTTCGGAGTCGGATTTATTTATGCGGAGCGAGAGCATGTCACGTGAGCGAATGGTGCGATGTACTGGAATGAAGCGGGCGATCACGTGGGCGGATGTGAAATCAAAAGGTTTTTTTTTTGTCGGAAAAACGAATTAAACTTAAACTTGATATTTTAAAAATATTAAAAGTTTATTTATTAATAATTAAATATATAAATTTAAATATCCTATTTAAGTATATTAATAAATTTAATACAAATATAT
>JBAMHZ010000056.1:4110587-4128132 GCA_037177395.1 Alpinia galanga | reverse complement strand
TATTGCATAGTGCTCTAGAGCTCTAGCAATTGTTTTTTATTGTCATCGGTTATTCAAATCTTCGACCTGATTAATCCTAGAAATGATCAATTATATTCCAAAATTTCTAACAGAGTACTGAGTAATCCCTATATGAGATATACTTTACTGATCATCATGGTACAATAAAAAGCACTCGTATAGGCAGCCTCAACAATTGCAACATCTTTAATTTATTACCCTATTTAAAGAAAAATCATATAAATACATCATATTTAAGAATTGAATCATAAATTTTTAAGAGCTAAACTGAATGTCCTATAGTTATCATAGCGCCTGATCACATGAAATAGAGCTATGATATTACATTTTAATTTAATTTGGTGAAAAATAAAAAATGTATATTTTATTTTTTTTATAGCACCACCTCAAGTTTTGAAAATATCAAAATAATACTTTTTATTTTTTTTCTTGTAAACACTCTTACTCCACTACCACAGCAAATTAATTTCATCAAAACTACTGCAAGATCGAATAAAATTACTTATATTTATTTAATCAAATTCATTATGTATATATAATTAACTTATTCAAAATCATTTCAATTTAATAAAAATAACTCAAATTTGATCAAAATTACTATATTATTATTTTAGCAATTTTAATAAATTTTTTTACAAATAATTATATAATTATAGTTAATTTGCTATATGTCTAACCATTTTTAGATATATATTTTCAAAATAAAAAAAATGAGTTCCAATGTTGCTTTAATATTTTGCTTTTTGAAAATTTTGATAGGGCAGCCCTACTCTCTATATGTTAGCCAGTTACTAGTCTCAAAGGTCAAAAATTCATCATTATTTATTTCACTTATGATAGTTCAGAGGTAGACTGATAGGGCCGCTAGGTTAACAGATTTTAATTTTTTTTGCACAATGCACAATAATTAAATAATTTTTTTTGTTGATGATTTAAGATTATTTAATAAGATGATTGAAAGATAAGTGAAGTCAATCCAAACATAATTGAGCTATTAAAATGATTGTTATATTTTATTTATTTAATTTACTTTAAATTTATTCGAGTTTAACTTATTTTAAATTTGTTTTTTTTTCTTTTTAAAATTATTTATTTATAAGTTTGACAATAAACATGATCATAAGTTTTATATGCATTCATAAATATTTCATAAATTTTATTTATAAAAATTGACAAACAAATATACATATGTTTAAAATTTTTATTTAATTGAATAATTTATCTAAATTTATTCGTTTAATTAATTTATTCATATTAAAAATGTGGCATAGAGAAAAAAGAGAGCCAAGGAGTATATTGGTAAAAAGATAAAAGATGGGTGTGTTTTAGTAAATTTCCATTTAAATCTCTTTTTTAATTCTACAGAATTCAATTCTGTTATTATCCTTCTAGTAACTTCACCTTCCACTAAAATTTTTAATGTGGCGGGTAAAACATGGCTCTCCAGTTTCACGATGGGCCCCGCGGGCTCTTCGTTTATGGAGCGGGTACGTTGGAAGGTCGCAATTCGTAGGGCCCCAAAGGTTGGAAGTTAATTTTCGCCGTGTCGGGTGTCCCGCGGTTCACCTCGATTAACGGGATCTGAAATGCCTTCTCTCTCCTCAGCCTTCGTGTATATAAATAAGCAGACCCCCGGCCTTCCCGGCGTCGCGCGAGATCAGCGAGTGAGGCGGAGCTCGATCGGAAATCCTCGAAGCCATCTCTCTTCGCATTGGCAGATCGGTTGATCTCCAAGCATATTGGACGCCGGGGTTGCAGATCCGGGAATGGGGGCCGCGATTCTTTCCGATTTACTCACCGAGGTCCTGATCCCGGCGACGGCCGTAGTCGGGATCGCGTTCGCGCTGCTGCAGTGGGTCCTTGTATCCAAGGTAAGCCTCTTGCCATCGGAGGCCGACGTGACGGGCACCGCCAAGAACGGATACTCTGAGTACTTGATCGACGAGGAGGAGGGGCTCAACGATCACAACGTGGTGGTCAAGTGCGCCGAGATCCAGAACGCCATTTCGGAAGGTGAGAGCTTTATATAGATCTGGTACTTGTTTTTTCCCCCCCGTCAGATCTGCTCGGTTCAATGTCAGTTCGAAGCGTCTGTGTGAAGTTTCACGCGCAGAAGAATTGTCGTTTTAGTTAACTGGATCTGTTATTTTTCTTCTTCTTTGGGTATATTTTAAAACAAAATTAACTCTTCGTTTAGGTTTACCTTTTAATCTATTTCAATTTTGTCTTGGTATGCGGTCTCCGAAACATTGGTCCCTGTCGAATTCTGTCCGCTAAACTCCTTGAAATGGAGTCTTCAGTCGTCAGATCCTGGATTGGAACTTTTTATCTATAGTAATCAACAATTTGTTTTCCTCCTTTCCGAATCGTGCGTTTTTTCGAATTTGGGTTCCTGATGTTGCAATGCAAATACACACTAATTATTTATGCAGCGATTTTAACTTCCCGGTACCATTATGTAAACAAACAAAAGATTTTGTTCTATTGATTAGTTTATAATATCATCGTGCCTTGTTATGATGTCAGATCAAGTCTGACGGTCAGCTGTATGGCTAGTACTGTAGTGGATCCCACTGGTTTTCTGCTGGCATACTCTATTAAGAAATTAGAAGTTCTATTGGCCTAAGATCTTGCATGATATGTGACCTAATAGATAGCAGCTAATATGTGCGTTTTAATTTGTTGGATGGTGCGAAATGGTTTTTGGGTCTTAGCTGTGTGCTTCAAATCGAATTACTAATCTCTTAATGTAAGACGGCTTTAAGTAGGCCAGATCTGATATTACATCCAAAACAATCTGTAGTGCAAGCTTTGAGACTCTATGTGGTATTTGGTCAATAGAATTTGTGAAGGTGGAACTTCAGTGACCATGTTTCCAATTGGAGGAATTACTAAGCAGCTATTTGTTTTGCTTTCATAGAATCTGAAGAATTCTTTGGCAAACTTCGCTTTGAATTTTCAGGGGTTCATGACCTGTCCATTTCTATCATTTTACTATTAATCAACTTTACTTCTGTGCTGAATATATAATTCTTAACCAAGCAGTTTGTAAATCAGGTGAAAGATGATAATGTAGAATGAGATGCCAAAGGTTGTGTTTTTTTTTTTTTAATCCAAGACACATTTTTAACTTTGATTCTTCTTTCTCCAAGAATATTTTCCCCTAGTTTTCACTAAACTTAGGTTAACTTAAATTTTGTAAATAAATTTATTTTGTCACATCTGACACGAGCTTTCTACTAAATTTTTAACAGGAGCTACTTCTTTCCTTGCAACTGAATACCAGTATGTTGGAATTTTCATGATTATTTTTGCCGTATTGATCTTCCTCTTCCTCGGTTCTGTTGAGGGCTTCAGCACAAAGAGCCAACCCTGCACTTACAGCAAGGACAAGACCTGCAAGCCAGCCCTTGCTAATGCCATCTTTAGCACACTGTCTTTCTTACTTGGAGGTATCACCTCTCTCGTGTCTGGATTCCTTGGCATGAAGATTGCGACGTATGCCAATGCCAGGACAACTCTGGAGGCAAGAAAGGGTGTTGGGAAGGCTTTCATTACTGCGTTCCGATCAGGCGCAGTGATGGGCTTTTTGCTTGCTGCTAATGGCCTTTTGATTCTTTTCATTTCCATTAACTTGTTCAAATTGTATTATGGTGATGATTGGGAAGGTCTTTTTGAGGCTATCACTGGCTATGGCCTTGGTGGGTCTTCCATGGCTCTCTTTGGTAGGGTTGGTGGCGGTATCTATACTAAAGCTGCCGATGTTGGGGCTGATCTGGTTGGAAAAGTCGAGCGAAACATTCCTGGGGATGATCCAAGGAACCCTGCTGTAAGAATCTCCTCAAGCATCTCTTTTCCTTGTCACCGCTTCATCCTAAAGTCTCTCGTCATCTCAATTCCTTATACTTTTAAAACTTGTAATTCTTCAACAATTATGAATTCCAGTCATGTTCTATGGCTTCATCCATACAAGCGGCAGAGCACTACTTGGCAAAGAAGGTTTCTTTTGAATTTTGTCTATGTTCTTCTATTGATGATATGTTGTCATACTGTTTACAGGTTATTGCTGACAACGTGGGTGACAATGTTGGGGATATTGCCGGAATGGGATCAGATCTCTTTGGCTCGTATGCTGAGTCTTCATGCGCAGCCCTAGTTGTTGCATCAATATCTTCCTTTGGAATTAACCATGATTTGACAGCAATGTTATACCCTCTCCTAGTTAGCTCCATGGGAATCATTGTTTGTCTGATCACCACGCTTTTCGCTACTGACTTTTTTGAGATTAAAGCCGTGAAGGAGATTGAACCTTCATTGAAGAGGCAACTCATTATCTCCACAGTTCTCATGACTGTTGGAATTGCATTTGTTAGTTGGGTAGCACTGCCATCCACCTTTACAATCTTCAATTTTGGTATCCAGAAATCTGTCAAAAATTGGCAATCTATTTCCAGCCCCAATCTTTGTTCTTCTCGTTAAATTTGTGAAGGTAACTTATTGTCTGACTTGTACTGGTAGGGAGCTCTTCTTCTGTGTAGCGATCGGCTTGTGGGCTGGTTTGGTGATAGGATTCGTCACCGAGTATTACACAAGCAATGCTTACAGGTATTCAACTTGGATCTATGCTCCCAATTGTTTGTTCTTTTGATAATCCACTTTCTTGCTTCATTTTCGCCGATCTCTACTTTCAGCCCCGTGCAAGATGTTGCTGATTCCTGTCGAACTGGAGCTGCTACCAATGTCATATTTGGCCTTGCTTTGGGATACAAATCTGTCATCATTCCGATTTTTGCAATTGCTGTCAGTATTTTTGTTAGCTTCAGTTTGGCAGCCATGTATGGCGTTGCAGTTGCTGCCCTTGGAATGTTGAGCACCATTGCGACTGGCCTTGCCATCGATGCCTACGGGCCTATTAGTGATAATGCTGGTGGAATAGCAGAGATGGCTGGCATGAGCCACAGAATTCGCGAAAGAACCGATGCTCTTGACGCTGCCGGCAACACCACTGCCGCAATTGGAAAGGTGAAAATGATCAATCAACAGCTGTGTATTCATTCATTCATTCATTCACTTCTTTAAGTTCTTCCTCACTCGGTGTCTTACAATGTCAACTTGCAAATGTATTTGTTATCTGTCAGGGCTTTGCTATTGGCTCAGCTGCCTTGGTGTCCCTAGCACTTTTTGGTGCCTTTGTAAGCCGGGCAGCAATCTCGGCTGTGGACGTCCTGACACCCAAGGTTTTCATCGGGCTGCTTGTCGGCGCCATGCTCCCCTACTGGTTTTCAGCCATGACCATGAAGAGTGTCGGCAGTGCAGCTCTCAAAATGGTCGAAGAAGTTCGCCGGCAGTTCAACACCATTCCTGGCCTCTTGGAGGGAACTGCCAAACCAGACTACACAAACTGTGTCAAGATATCAACCGACGCCTCCATCAGGGAGATGATTCCTCCCGGTGCGCTCGTAATGCTGACTCCCCTCGTCGTCGGCACTCTCTTCGGAGTCGAAACTCTCTCCGGCGTCCTCGCAGGCTCCCTTGTTTCTGGAGTTCAGGTCAGTAGCTCTCCCCACGTCCAAACTTCATCTTCACATCAATCTGAATTCAAAATCTTGTCTTCAACAGATTGCCATCTCTGCATCAAACACTGGTGGCGCATGGGACAATGCCAAGAAATACATTGAGGTGAAGCATCTTCAAACACTCCCCTGAACTTGTTCCGAACTTAACAGAAACCATTCAATTCCTTATTCTTGCTTCTCGTGTCACCAGGCTGGAGCTTCCGAGCACGCCAGGTCGCTCGGCCCAAAGGGCTCGGACTGCCACAAGGCTGCCGTGATCGGTGACACGATCGGAGATCCACTCAAGGACACATCCGGGCCATCCCTGAACATCCTCATCAAGCTCATGGCCGTGGAGTCTCTAGTGTTTGCTCCATTCTTTGCCACTCATGGCGGTCTCCTATTCAAGTTATTTTAGGATGCATTTTACTTAGTTCCCTTTCCAGTTATCAATGCTATTTGGATCAGAGCATTGCAATTTTCTTTCCTTTTTGTTCTTGGTTAAAATTATGTAATAATTGAGCTTGAGCACTCCCTTTAAATTTACTCTTGAAAGCTATACTTTTTTTTTTTCCTGATTCGTTAAAATTTAAAATTTGGGGGGAAGATTGTAATGAGATTTGTTAAGATATTAAGATGCTTTAAGAAGTGTGATTAACAAATCAATGTGAAAATTGAGATTGCAACTTACCCTTTAATCTCTCATATAAAATTATTAGTATAGATGAGTTTATGAATGATCTTAAAATTTTCCCCTTTAATTTATTACTTAAGATGCTACCATGTAATAAAGATATAAGAAATATCAGGATGTATTTATATAACACCAAACGCACCATTGCCACACGCCTGACACGAAGTCAAACTAGGAATCTTCGATAGGCGGTTTAGTCAACGAGGGCATCCTGAGGATGCGGTAATCTCACCCGAGAAAGTGACAATAATTTTTTTTTTCAAAAATCAAATCAGCCCTTCGAATATCAAAAAAGTATTTCATATTTCAAAAGTTATTCTAAATAAATGTATCAATTTATTTTATTGTATAATAATTTTTATTAAAATTGTTTCAATTATAACCGTTTTGATTAAAATTATTTTAATAATATTTGATCAATTTTAATTAATTTAGATTTTCGATGAAATTAAAATAATTTGTAATCAATATTTAAGTAAATTTTTTTATTAATATTAAAATAATCTTAACTATAATTAATTAGTATTAAACTTTCTTTAAAATGAGTCTGTTCATTGTAACGAAAACAAAAGGTATTTTTTTTATAATTTTTTGTCAATTTTTTAGCCAATTAGTATTTCATTTTGACCCCTCAAGGTTTTTTTTTTTTGTTTTTTTTTTTTTTTTTGCCTTCTACAAGTATTTGGGTCATGCAGTAGTTTTAGGCCTTTAATTATTTCTTTGGTTAACCGATGATGTTTACTTGAAGGAGGAGAAAAAATAGGAGGTGCTCCCAAGGGCACGGTACAACAATAATAACGGTGAAATATCTTATAGAAAAATATAGTTTGATCCTCTGTTAAGATATGATTTAATGATGAATTTCTAAAAAATTTGTGAAGGTGAATCCTCTGTATAGAATTTTGTCTGAGACTTCGACATTGAACAATTTTTCAGGGATGATACAACTATAGAGTCCAAACTGACCTGCTAGAAAAAGTTGCGAGCGTTTTCTTGATTTACTCAGGTAATTAGTGGAGATCCGTTGGATTTCTAATCTTTTTCGACTCAGCTGTTAAAGGAACGTTTTCAAAAGATCATGGGGTAAGATTAATCATTTTCAAAGATTAGTTTGGCTGAAAGTTCTGAGTTTGAACACCCTAATGCTAACTAAAAAAAAAAAATACAAGGGAAATGAAATATTTGGAGTTAAATAATCAAAATAAAAATTTTTCTCCTCATTTTTTTTGTGTGATTTGTGAAAAAAAACATTAAACAAAATTAAATTCCTTCGTCCTCTTTATTTTCTTCCAAGTCACCATTAAAAATGTTATAATTTGTTTTTTTTATATTTCCATGCAAGGAACATAAGCTACTATACCACGCAAATAATCTTAAAATTTCTCAATTCTTTATATTTATCGCATTATTACCCTTCAAAGTCAAACAGAGATATAATTAATATATAAATAAATTGTTAATTTAAAATTTAACTAATTTAATATTTTATAATTTTTAAAATAAATATAAAATATATTATATTATTTTACATAATTTGTAATATGAAAAAGTACAGGCCGGGGGCGAATAATTAATTAAGTAACACTACGAGGGTTATAAAGCGAAGTGTATGCGCATACTTCGAGGGTCTTCGTCTCTTCTTCTTCGGCTTCTTTCCTCTCCTCTCGCTCTCTCGCTCGCTGCTCGGTGGCTCTCGCTCGAATCTAAAAGAAAAGCGTTTCCCTCTCTTCTTCCTCCGCGTCCTGCGGCTAGTGGTCGCCGGATCGTGTCGATTTCTTAGCTCTGCGGCGGCGGCGGTGGTGGTGGGGCAGAGTCCGATGGCTTCGGAGATCGAGGTGGTGGATGAGGGGGCCGCGGTCGCGGGAGGAGCAGCGGTGGCAGGAGCGGCCGAGGATTCGTCCAAGAACGACGTGTACACTGCGGCGGCCTACGGCGATTTGGAGAAGCTCCAGCGGCTGGTGGAGGCGGAGGGGTGCTCCGTCTCGGAGCCGGATGGGGCTGGGTACTACGCCCTCCAGTGGGCGGCTCTCAATAACCGCACCGCCTCCGTCCAGTACATTATCGAGGTATTCCTCTCCCTCCGGTATAACATCAGAGTGCTTCCCTTTCGTTTATCTTAGATCCGTTGTCGCCTGCAGTGTCTCTCCGTTATTGTACCCTCTAATTACCGTAATAGATTGTTCCCTTCTTCCTCCCCTCGTGCGATGGGATTATTGGGCTTTTATTGACCTTTGAATTTATAATAAATTGGAAGTAAATTTTGTTGTTTGGATCAGCATGGAGGAGATGTAAACGCCACCGACAACACGGGGCAGACAGCTCTCCATTGGAGTGCAGTGCGAGGCCACATCCAGGTTGCCGAGGTATTGCTCAAGGAAGGTGCTCGTGTTGATGTGTCAGACTTGTATGGGTATCAGGTATGTTTCCCTCATAATTACAGTGAGGAAAATCCTTGCTTTGTCCAAGTTTACGACACTTGATATTGATTTTGTTTGATCATTGAGCTATGCTCAGGTATCTATTGCAACAATGCTAACAATCACTCTTTACTAGTGTGGCTAACAACTCGACTTCAAGATGTTTGTGTCAAACTAATAGATGTTCTTTGTCAACAATCATAGAGGAATGTTACTCTAGAGTATATAGAGGATAGCTCTCTAATTTGGTTTCCACACATCTATATTAGATTGACCCGTGGTAGACTTTATCTGTGCTTTGACATAATCTTCAACCAGCCTGCATGAATAAGTTTCTATTTAAATGAATGTCCCTTGTGCATTTTATTCTCCTAACTTGTGCTTGATTAATATGATTTCGTCATACATGTTTCTCTCGTTGATGATCTACATGAGCTAGGTACTTGCTTTCCATTCATAGTTAATGATTGTAACCACTTTGGTGGACAGTTGTGGTAGAGTTGAACTTTTCAGAACATGCCTACGTGTGAGGTGGAAGGTTTGTAGAGTCCTCCTTTGTAGTGTTAGAAGCTTATTTAATTTACTTACATATCAGCTGTAGAAGTGTATTGAAGGGGCAAGAGAACGGTTTTAAAAGTTAAAGACTTTCTGTAAAGGCTAACAGAAGTCCTATTGTTTATAATCTGCAGAACATAAAACAGCCGAAGTGTTCTCTGTAGTTATGATTAACATTGCAGATTGTATATGTTTTCTAATTTGCTTGAGGCACGTTGGCATACTCCTTATTAATAAATTTAAGGTTCAGCCCTCAGCTATCAAACTGAGTTGAACCTAACTGATGTAAACTGTCCATTCAAGTTATACTACAGGAAAAATACTTCTGGTAGAATGGTTTGAGAAAATAAATTTAATTTTCTATATTCTCCTGACTTAAATGAAATCTTATTTTCTGACTCAACTTTTGTTGTATGTATGCTTTTTTGTACCTGAAACTGAGATACTACTATGTTATGAATGTACATATAAATTTTTGTTGTTTGCACTGATAATAGATATTTTTGGTACCTTGATGACTTGCTAGGACTTTCTTATTGGACTCTATATTCCAAGTAGATCACCATGGGAATTAAGTTACATGACTGGACAATATTTAATTGGATGAACCAAGAAAAGTCATTATAATTATTTGTGTCAGTCTTATCCATTCGCAAAACAGTTAAATTTGAGGTGGAATATAAATACTGATTGGAGTTTGTAATTACTTCTAACTTACTGTGAAATACTTGATTTTGACAAATTTCTATTAAGTTAAATGTCACTGTGTCAGAATCAGTTCTTCATCATCTTCTTCTTTTTCCTTATATTTTAATTATTATTTAAAAAAAAAAAAGAGTATGTGCTCAGTATCTTTGGAAGAGAAGGTCTATGCTTTGAGCTCTTCATTAGCATGATTTGACTAAACATGTTAATACATGCTTGATTTTGGTTTTTTGTATGTTCCAGTTTGAATCTGGCATATGATCCCTTTATCATTTCATTGCAGGCCACTCATGTTGCAGCACAATATGGTCAGACTGCATTTCTATACCACGTCGTCATAAGATGGAATGCTGATCCAGATATCCCTGATAACGATGGAAGGAGCCCTTTACATTGGTACTTAATAAATTATCCTACTTGTAGTGCAAACATGAATCTTTGTTATCTTCTCTTCTTGGAGCTTTTCTAGCACATTAAATTCACAATGTCTTCTCAGCATATCAAGCTTATGTTGCTCGAGAAATTAATTAATGCTTCATATTAGATGTTCTCTAAGAATTATTTTTACTAACTGCTAATTTATGTTTATGCTCAATGGTTCATCATGATAGGGCTGCTTATAAGGGATTTGCTGATTGCATACGACTTCTTTTATTTCTAGATGCTTATAGGGGGCGACAGGATAAAGAGGGTATGCGTTTTTGTTGTCTTTTGCTTCCTACATCTATAATTTTGAAAGTTTTGGCTTGTTTCATAATCTATTTTCTCCGTAGGTTGTACTCCACTGCATTGGGCAGCTATCAGAGGAAATCTAGAGGCATGCACAGTTCTAGTTCAAGCAGGGAAGAAAGAAGACTTGATGATCGCTGATAACACTGGTTTAACTCCTGCTCAGCTTGCATCAGATAAGGGGCATCGGCAAGTTGCTTTTTTCCTTGTACGTATCGTGTATTTCAAATATATTCTCTCTTTCTCTCTCTTAAGAGTGTCAAATAGTTTGCATTTTATTGTTGTACAATGGCAGGATGTTTTGCTGCTGTGCAAGCCTTTTGAGCGATAATTTTTATTTCTTTGTCGTCATTCTCATGACAATAGGTGGTCAGCAGGAAACAAGACCTGGTCGTCTGACCTGAATGAGAGGCTTGTCCTCAGCTTATGTTTTTATATAAAAATCTGAGAGCCCATCTTCCCCAAGTTTTAACTAAAAATAAATTAAAATGCATATGTTCATAGCGTATTATAATTAAGGCTATGATAAATTTTATAAAATAAAGAAAACTCAAAGCACTCCCTCCCATTTGACTTGATCTAACCCAAATTTGACGTTTCAATGTAATCAAAATAGATTCTTTCTTGACCTTGAATATAACTAACATATTTTCTATGAATTTAAAGTGAAATTGTTCATTCTGTAAGCTTTATCTCCGTATATGGTTGTAGCTCTGATTTAAAACCTTACACCCAAACTTTGGAGTTCTTGGTAAATAAACACTAATGTTTGATCTCTTCATCACCCAATCTGTGACTGTTTCCCAACATATACTTCATGTTTTCAGGGCAATGCTAGAAGGGTGTTTGACAGGCGATGTGATGGAAATAGTGGCCGTGGTAGGCTATCAAAGTTAGGACTTGCACCTGTTCTTTGGTGTGTGATAATTGCTATGCTGTTCACCTATATTCAATCAGTTATTGCAGGTATATTTGCTTTAAATGACCAGAAAATTTCCATTTAATTAACTAAAAGTATATATGCATATATCATTCTTATTCTTGTTTTGTTTTGTGGATGTAGGTTCTTATGACTTCAGCTTATCAACTGCCTTTGGGCTTCTAGCCTGGTCAGGAGTTTTCCTGTCAACTACAGGATTAGTCTTGTTTTATAGGTGTAGCAGGTGAGGTTGATATTTTAATCAGATTTCCTTTACAGAGTTAGCTACAATTTTGACTAGATTATTTTCAAATCAAGATTTCTGAGGCTGATTCTTCTGCAAATTATATTTCATAGATCCTTATGGAGGATCAAAATATCTTGTCATTGTATACTACCCAAGTAGAATATCACAATTTTATTTGCCTTTTTCATTGATATATGCTAAATATGAATGTACAGTTTCTAGATCCTGTTAGTTTTCCCATAATCTGAGTAAGATATGCGTACTTCTTTCCAAACAACCACAGGCTTACATCTCTGCTACATGTTTGAAACAGGAAAGATCCTGGTTTCATCAATAGAAGCATGAGGGATGTACAAAGTCTCCGAGATGATGTAAGATATATACTTGGCTTTGAGATTGATTATTGTAGCTATTTATGCTAATATATTGTGACAAAATACCAAAAGTTATCTGTTCACATTTGCCTTTATTTTCTTGGATATGACAAAATATTTATCAATAACTCAAATATTAAACTTTATATTCAGTATAACTTGGTTTGGACCAGACATGCATGCTTTGTTTAGTTAATTTATGCATTCAATAATTAGCAACTTTCTCTTTACATGCCAGGATGCAAATACTCTTAAGACATTTATTTTGATGGCCATAAGTTGATCAATTAGGGTTGAAGTCTTTTAGAGGGAGGGGGAGATCAAAGAAAATTCTCTTAAAGACAATTCTATTAATATAGCCTTGCAAAAAGGTTCAATGGCTAGAAAAAAAGCATGTAGCTAATCCCAAATAGTTGGGACTAAGACTCTTATTTTTGTTGCATTTACTTTGAGATATGCTTTTAAATCTTAACCCGTGCCTAGATTTTGGTCCACGATCGGAACAATAAGATTTTGATATCGGATCGTGTTGTACCGATATGACTGTGATATCTTTTCTATTAAAAAAATTAGGATTTTAGAATTTATAAAAAATAAAAAAGAAATACAAAAATAGAAAAAAAAACCCGCACGAGCACGACCATAGAGCCTCGCACTGGGTTACCCGTGAGGCTTTGTGCGAGAACGCTTGTGGTCACGGGAAGCGCCCCGTGAGGCCCTTTGCAGCCGTGAGGCCACAGGAGCTGACCCACGACAGCGAGGCACCTTGTGGCCGAGAGGCCTCTAGCGACCTCGTGCGAGGTTGCCTGCAGCCACGGAGCACCTCATGCACCCTCGCGCGAGGTTGCCTACAGCCGCAAGGCCTCCGGCGGCTGTAGAGCTTTGCGTGAGTTCTCACAACCATGTATCATCGTTTGTGCTGTGCCAATCAACGGACAAAATGAAAATTTTCTCCTGTTCCAACAGGTATGACATGATATTCAAAACCATACTTAGAGATCATCTGTATTTCATACATAATAACTATAGACAAAAGAGATCATTAACCATATATATCTTCGACTGAAGTAGGATAAATTATGTTATAAAATGCAATTGTATTGGCTTGGATGCAAAGAATAAGTTAAATAAACATTCAAAGGCCCCAGTGAGCAATTAAGGATTTTGTATGGAAATGAATCTATTTTTTTCCTGTTTCGTGTTGTGTGAACTGTCTTGAGTCCCATTGGTATCTGAACTATTTTAATGCAGCATTGAAGTCACTTCTGTATCTAATCCATACACTGCTTATCACATATGCTGTTTTTCATCCATGACGCCGCTTTCCTAATTGCTGATTAACCTTTTGCTATGCTAACTCATGATTGTCAAGGGCACATGCTGCCAGATGTAAAACCTTATATAAACAAATTTACATATTTGTATGGGAAAATAAATATACTTTTTTGCTATTTCAATCTAATGGTCTTGATTATGCTAAAAAATCAAATCTGAGACAAACTTGTAAGTATTGGTTTTACCAAAAGCATCTTTTGATAATGAGATTTTTTTTGCATAAAAGGAGCTAGATTGTGATAGTGTTCTCTGGGGTTTCTCATCCGTTTCTCTTCTTTGGTACTATCCTTCTTTGGAAGTTCATGTTTGGCATATGAGAGGACCTTCAGTTTTTGCTAATAGTGTCAATAAACATATCCCAAATGATTTAGAATAGAAAAAGCTATTGGTAATCCAATTGCTACAGAATTGCTAAAGCGGGAGAAAAAAAAATCATTGTTACCCCTGTCAACCTTAGCATGTCCCTAGGACTGTATAATTGATTGTAGAGTATCTGTTATACAAATTGAACTTGTGTCATATTTTTGTCTGTGGAGGTACAAGTATTTTGTGCAAATGTTGTTGCTTTAATAAACTAAAGGTGTTAAAGGGCAGTCTGGTGCACGAAGTTCCCGTCATACAGGGTTCTGAGGAAGGGTTTGTTGTACGCAGTCTTATCTTACTTTGCAAGACACTATTTTCAGGACACAATGACCTCTAGGTTACAAGATAACAATTTTACCGTTGCGCTAAGACTCTCCTTCCTTTAATAAACTAAAGGTTATTTAATAAAAAAATTTCAGCATAACGGCCAATAGAGAGATTGAATTATGGGATCTTGTAAAAACTTTGACATCTTATTTCCAACAATCTATCAACTAAGTTGGTGACGTGATCATTCATCAATATTTGTGCCTATAGGAACCTTTACTAAAGACAGAATTGAATCACCCTGCTCTGTTGGCTGGAAATTGGTCACAGCTCTGTGCTACATGCAAGGTAATTTTCTGTGTCAGTAGGAGGCAAACTGACTGATTTTATCAATTTTCAATTGTATTTGATTTAGTTTGGTGAATTGATACAGATTGTGAGGCCAATCCGTGCAAAGCATTGTTCCACCTGTGATCGATGTGTTGAGCAGTTTGATCATCACTGTCCTTGGGTATCAAATTGCATCGGCAAGGTTCTTCACACTCACGCCTCTGTTCCTTTGTCTCCTCTTTTTGAAGTCTTAACATTTGTATTAATCTGCAGAGAAATAAGTGGGACTTCTTGATGTTTCTCCTTCTTGAAGTTTCTGCCATGATTATTACTGGTTTAGTTGCCATTATAAGTATGTCTTTTAAGCTTTGTACAGTATGAGTATATATGGTTTCATTCTCACTTGGAGGAACACCATCAATCCTGCAGGAATAGCGAGAGATCCTTCTCCGCCGTCTTTCGGTGGATGGTTGAGTCATAATACAATGGAACACCCTGGAGCCATAGCATTTCTAATAATGGACTTCTTTCTTTTCTTTGGTGTTGCAGTTTTAACTTTTATACAAGCATCCCAGGTATGCAGCTTACACTCTCTCCTTTGCAGAAAATTTAATTTTATTTGGATTTCATGCCATGGCAATCTTTATAAATTGCCTTTTCTTAAACTGAAAGCCCGGTCAAGGTTTGCAGACAGATCAATTGTATAATGCTCGTTGATCTGTTGATTTCGGTAGCCGCAAAAAAGAATCTATGTGTGTTCTTGATCGGTTACTATCACTATTTGCTGCAACCAACTGATTTTCTCATCTTCCAGATCTCACGGAACATAACAACAAATGAAATGGCAAATGCTATGAGATACAGCTACCTCAGAGGCCCAGGAGGGCAGTTCAGAAATCCCTATGATCATGGAATTTGCAAGAACTGCTCGGATTTCCTCTTCAAAGGATACAATGAGGATGTGGAGCTGCCGGAGCAAACACCACCGTCTGAAGAGATGGCGATGATTCAGATGACCCGAAACTCAAATTTGCAGAACGGCGAGCCACATCAAGTGAACAATGGTCATGGTCGTGGTCATGTCTGCGTCAATATTCAGGCCAAAAATTCCAAATCTCATGGCCATGCTAATCCTTCAGCATGTTGCAATAATACCAACAACAAGAGCGACAGTGTACCCCTTGGGCTTGGCTTGGGACTCGGTGGTGGTCGAAACAATCGTCACAGCTCAAGGATTCTGCCATTGTGATGTTTCATACCACTGGAGGGCTTCAGCTTCTTGTCGATGTGTACCTATCGAAATGTTTCGTCCACAGGAGAGCTTCAGCTTCTTGCCCATGTATCATAACTATCGAAATGTTTGGTTGCATTCTTGAGGGAATCTAGATCATTGTCTTAGGCTATTTGAAAGCAGTTTTGACCTGATGAATTATTACTTCGGCTCATGAGTGTTATGCTGAATGATAAGATTGTTTATGTCAGAACATTTTTCCGATAAGAATCGATATTGTTGCGACGGAAATGAATCATCCGTATGGCACATGAATATAAGAAAAGGAAAAACTTCCTCTTGTTGGTATGAATATAGTTATACCATTCGCGACAGGATATGTTGCAAGTGTGGATATGTTTGCGGTGAGGTCTTAACTATCATTTCAAGTTGAGATGTAGATCCCAATTGGAGAGATTGATGGAAGTGTTGTGCTGACATACGGCGCCAAAAGCATCGAAGAAGAAGCAAGTCTCATCTCGATGAAACTGCAGAATTCGAGCCATCGCACTTGCAGAAGCTTGGCCTTTGCAACGCTTGTGGAAGCTCAGTCGCTAAAGTTTAGCTCTCTCGTATCAAAGTTCTCAGACTTGTTTCATGTGCAATCGATAAGTGAAACGATAAATTACGTCCGAACTAAAGAACACAAAACACATTTTCCTCTCCTTCCCAAACTTGTTTCTTGTATCAAGGTTCTTTATTCACTATAAATGCATACTCTTTTTGAACATCTCATTTAACATCTACAATTTATATTTATGTTTCAATTTATGATAAAAGATATTACGAAACATTAGTTATCCATTTATGTTTTATATAAGTGATCCCAAATAATTAGGATAAACCTGGTTAAACAATGAAATTTCGATAAATATAAAATTGATACTCTATCTAAGACTTGGTTGCTACTCCAACAACAAACAAACAAACAAAAGGTCGTTGAAAAAGATCTTGCACAAAACTATTACAATTAAAAGTCTCATTTGTATAGTTGAGATAAGACTTATGTAGTTGATCTCAAATAATTAAGACAAACAGTGCTAATTTCATTAAAAGAAGAAAAAAAATGATAATTGTAACAAAATCTCATTTGCTAAAAAGAAGGCATTTACTTCACTTCCACTTGCATTCACAAGCCACTTGTATAATACATACTCTTGAAGCAGAAAAAGAAGAATTTCTCATACAATTTTGTTTTAACATCGCAATGAAACAAGCAGAAATCGATATTTCCATGCAACTGCATGGTTCAAATCAAGATCATGAGATTTTTAACATCAGTCACAAATTAGTATGTGGAGAGGAGATCATGCTTCACTTGATTGAAGTTATGAGCTAATAATTCCTAGCAAATAATAGGCGACAACAATGTCTCTACCTGCAATAAATAAATACATTTTATTATTCAAAGATGCCAAACAGTTAGTTGTTCATAAATATTTATATATATTATTTTATTTCCAATTTTACTTTTTAGAAAAATGAACACTGAATCATGAACGACATAAGATGTAGGGTAGGAAATTCTGGAAACTAGCATGTCTTTGTAGTTTTTATGGAGATCAAATAAGTTCTTCTTTAGAAAAAAATAATAAATTTTATGATTCATAGATGTCAAAAGTTATTGAGAAATATTTGTTCAATCGAAGAAAATGCAAAGTTGTTACAAACCATAGAAAGGAGGATGACAAAATGCAAACCTTTTACGCTTGGTCTTTAGAGAATTTGATGAAGGCTTGGTGTGCCAATTCATTTTTCTCTGGT
>JBAMHZ010000056.1:4084627-4110487 GCA_037177395.1 Alpinia galanga | reverse complement strand
ATACAGGGGGATGGATTACTTGTTGCCTTCTCTTTTTTTCTGCTCAAAACTAAGGCTCCTTATATAGGAGTTCTACTGCTGACCGAATAAAAGTTATTGCCACAGTGAAATGTCGAATGTTTCTAACGGGTAAAATAGATTCTCATTAATGCATCTGTTACGATTGAGCAAAAATAATACATATAACAAAATGTTGGTAGGTTCATTCGCTTGGGTAAATTTTGTCCTGACCGATCATACATTCGATGTATACAGGTCGCATTCGCACACGAGTCACTTGAGTTTACTACAATATCGGTTCTAAATCTACACCCCCTATGAGTGTGCGTGTGAGAGAGAGTCTTTCCTTATGCATTTGTTCACAATATATATGCTTGTGAAACAATATAAATCAAATATTAAATCTAGAAACTCTCAATATTGGACTAAAGTCTTATACACAATAAAAAATCTTCTTTATGTATCTCTTTTTCATTCATATTTTTCAATAATAATCAGGGCGTTCAGTAGATTTGAGAGGCTAGTTGGAGTAA
This sequence comes from Alpinia galanga, assembly GCA_037177395.1. Lineage (NCBI taxonomy): Eukaryota > Viridiplantae > Streptophyta > Magnoliopsida > Zingiberales > Zingiberaceae > Alpinia > Alpinia galanga. The sequence continues at coordinate 4,109,954 of JBAMHZ010000056.1, read as the reverse complement.
AAAGACTTAATTAGGCTTTTCAAGCAAGACAATCAAGCTAAGGTAGCTAGGGAGGGAGGGTCAACAAACTTGGAAGACAATTGGGAATAAATGCGAGCCAACTAGATGGAAAAAGGAGGGATGATAAGTGAAGCAAGAAATAGCCATATGAACAATTTATGAAGGAAGCGATTGAAGTTGACAAATCTCTCATCTTTATTGCACAAAGAAGGCTGAAATAACAAGGGCAAAGAATTTTTTTTAAATAGAGTGATAAATTTTAAAATGATAAACTATTAAATTGTTCACTGTGAATATTTTTTAATTTATTTTAATCATCAATAAAAATTTTTTATAGAGCCAAACTGATTACTTTCAAAATTTATCAGGCCAAAAATTTAAATATTTGATACCAATTAAAAAAAACAAAGGCAAAAAAAAAAATCTAAATTGTGCATTATCATCTTGGTCTTTATGTTGGCTCTAAGTGATAATGTTTGATGGCCCCACTCCATCCTCTTCTACATCGATTCTAATTTTTGAATGCATAATTTTGAAATAATAGATGTAATATTTTTTGAACTATTTTAATTGATTATATTTAAAAATAATATCATTATTTTTTTCCTTCTATTTTTTAGTTATCTATACCAAGTCCATGGAATTATCACACGGTGTCCGGTTCGGTTCGGTTCGGCCCAAATAGGCCCGAACAGCTCCATCCAATGGTCCAATCCAACAATAAACCGACGTCGCCTAATCATCGTTTTTGTAAATAATTAAAAAATAAGCGGAGCAATGCGTAAATTGAACACATTTGTTGGCATTTATACAAAGCCCACCTACTCTTTCCAAATATCAAATAGCCCCCTTGACTGTTTTCCGGAGCTCCTCTTGATTCCCCCTGACCTTCCCGTGTCTTTCGTCGCCCCCCTTTTCCTTCTCAGGAAGGGAACGCGGAAGGCAAAGCCGACAAATCCACCATTCGCCGGGCGGGCGGAGGAGGGCGTTCTCTGGCGAGAGAGAAGTAGAGCGACCATGGAGGAAACCACCGATCACCCCCTCCTTTCCCTCTCCGACGACAGGCAGGCAGCCGTGGACACCCCTTCTTCTTCCTCCTCGGCTTCTCCGCCTCCGCCTCCCCCGTCTCCTCCCACGGTTGCGGGGGCCTCCAGGTACGATGATGACGATGACGACGAGGGCGACGTGTGCCGGATCTGCCGCAACCCGGGGGACGACGATAACCCCCTTCGGTACCCTTGCGCGTGCAGCGGGAGCATCAAGTTTGTGCACCAGGACTGCCTTCTCCAGTGGCTTAATCACAGCAACGCCCGTCAGTGCGAGGTAGGGTGGTTTCTGTGTCTTGATTCTATGGATTTGTGGTGTTGGGTTTGGTTGCTCGTGCATGCCGCGCCCCTTTTGTTTTCTTCCTGAAACTCCGGGCCTTCTCTTGATTTAGGTCGTATTTTAGATGTTCTATTACTTTCTGGCTGATGGAAAACATGATAGAAAAACATAGCAATTTTTTTGGGATAAAATGACCAGGAGATATGGTGGGCCTGGAAAAGTCTCGTCTTCATGATTATATTGAGCTCGGGTTGCTATGATTTGCTTACTCGAATGCTGATGAAGATGAAGCCATACACGTGCATGAGGAATAATAGTCATAAGTCATGATACAATTATGTTTTAGTTAAAAGAAAAAAGAAAATCGTATTCAGATGTTAGTTTCTGGTTGATGGAAGAAATGGCCATAAGATACGGTGGGATTTGAAGAGACTTATCTTATGATTATATTGAGCTCTGGCTGCTATCTATGACTTGCTTGCTAGAGGGTTGCCAAAGATAAAGCCATATGTAAGGTCATGATGAATAATGTCATGATATAATTTCGTTTTAGTTAAAAGAAAAAACTCATTATAATTTTGCACCTAGTTGGTAACTATCTTCTATGTTTTGTTAGTTATCCTTTGATTCATGTTGTTTTACATATGCCTAAATCGCACACTATCATCGTAACTGACAATATCACATGAAGCAGTGCAGCCTACAGACTCTTCTGTTCCCTCTCGTCTCTCGTCTCTCGTCTCTCACCTCTTACTCTCATTTCTCACCTGTGACTCTTGCCTCTCTCTTGTCCTCTCATTTCTTACTCTTGCAACATGAGCCATGTTGGTGTCATCTCCCGTGTACACGAAGTAGTGGTCTCTAGCTTTTCTCTCTGTTTCATCAAGCTTTAATGTTAAAGGATACAAAGGATGTTTATTTAAATGTAACTCTTACTGACCTTATAGCTTTAGTTGAAAGCTGATAATGCATGAGTTATGAAAACTTATGTTATGTTAGTTATCCTTTGATTCATGTTGTTTTGCATATACCTAAATGGTTGCTGTGCTTTGATGTGAATTTTTACTCAGTCATTAAAGGTGTTCCTATTTTATGTTGTTTATCATCTTTCTGAAAATCTATTCCACCTGTCTCCCCATCCAAGCAATAAAGAGAAAATAATAATAATAATTTTCCATATTTAATGTTTATGAAGGAATCCAATTTAATGTTGATTGATGAAGTGGATGACTTACTTTTGCAAGCAATACATACCATGACTAGTATTATATGAATGTATTAGTATGAATGCCTTTTCCTAAGTTTCATATTATAATTGTGCGTCCCAGACGCAAGCATCCCCATATTTCATTTACTTAAAATGCACCATCCAGTGTGTTTTGGCAAGTTTCTTTTGACTTTTTTTGCAATTGAACCAGTGATTTTAATATATGGCGCTCTGAATGGTTGTCCATGACTCCATTCAATTTATCTCTCTGTCCAATTGTCTTATTGATTCATCATATTTGCAGGTCTGTAAACATACTTTTTCTTTCTCTCCTGTGTATGCCAAGGACGCTCCTGCAAGGCTACCTCTTAAAGAATTTGTTGTTGGAATGGCAATGAAAGCATGCCATGTTATGCAATTCTTCTTACGGCTTTCTTTTGTTCTCTCTGTTTGGCTCCTTATGATACCATTTATTACTTTTTGGATTTGGCGCCTGACCTTTGTGAGGAGTTTTGGTGAAGCTCAAAGGCTATTTTTGAGCCATCTATCTGCACCTGTAATACTCACAGATTGTTTACATGGTTTCTTACTTTCTGCTAGCATTGTGTTCATATTTCTCGGGGCAACCTCTCTAAGAGATTATTTTAGACATTTACGTGAACTTGGAGGTCATGATGCTGAGAGGGACGATGAAGGTCAGGAAAGGAATGGGGCTCGTGCTGTTAGGAGGCTGCCTGGTCCGGTTAACAGGAATCCTGCTGGTGATGGAAATGCTGAAGATGCTGGTGGAGCTCAAGGAATTGCTGGGGCTGGCCAATTGATTAGAAGAAATGCAGAAAATGTTGCTGCTCGATTGGAAATGCAGGCTGCTCGTATTGAAGCCCATGTTGAACAGATGTTTGATGGACTAGATGATGCTGATGGTGCTGAAGATGTGCCATTTGATGAGCTTGTAGGAATGCAAGGGCCTGTATTTCATTTGGTTGAAAATGCTATAACGGTATGTGTGCCCTCTTGATCTGTTTATACTTTATACTTAAACCTATTTGCAGATTAATTGGTTTTTTTATTTCTTTTTATGTGACTTTGATAGTGCTTGACATATCTTTGAAGTCATGTACAATGATTAAATTATAACATGTTTAACTCTTCTTCATGTCTACTATCTTGGGGTAAATCATGAATAAAAAGTAAATATAACATCTTGGTACTAATTTGATTGGATATACAAAACTTCAGATTCAGTTTAAGTGGATGTTCAAGACATGAATAAAGTATGCAATTTTGCATATGATAGATGAGGATATAATAGAAGGAGAGCATTGACACAATGGTAAAGTTGCTGCCATGTGACCTAGAGGTCATGGGTTCAAGGTGTGGAAACAGTATATTGCAAAGCAAAATAAGATTGCGTACAATAGACTTTTCTCTAGAACCCCGCATTAGCTAAAACTTTGTTCACCAGACTACCCTTTAGATGAGGATATAATAGTCAGTTTGCAATGTTTTCCAGTTGTGTAAAGCAGTGAAATATTGAAACATCTTTCTTCTATGCTAAACCTAACATATGAGTGGAAATTTTGAAATTACATTATGGTAATGAGTACCTAAGTAGGATAGAAGTTTGAGATACCAAAAACATTCACTCTTATGTAATTTAGGAGATAGAATGACATGCAGTAATTTTCAACACTATATAGCCTAGGTATTTGGTTATTCAACAACCAGTGTGGTGGAGTTGAACTTTTGCGAACAGCCTAGGATATATAGAGATATTGTGTTGACTTTGGGAGAATAGCTAATATTACTAAATTGAGTGCATAGATTAATTATGGATAGGACTGAGCTAAATATTGGTTAAACCGAATTAACCAACCAAACTATCCGAAATTGGAAGCTTGGTTCAGTTAATTCGATTTTTTGTTAAAAAATGTCGGTTAATTCGATTAGTTCAGTTTAGTTTCGGATTTCGGGTTTAAGAATTCGGTTTGACTGAGTAAACCGAATTGGAGGTCATGCTATGTTTTAGCAATCAACTGATGCCCTCTAGTCGACTGCTATCTAATGACCTCGAACTGTGACTTCGAAATCGTGAAATCGCAAGTCGACTGATAATCTCCAATTGACTGCTATGTTTTATCAGTCGATTGAAGAACTCCAGTCGACTACTAAAACATAGCAGTTGACCGATGATGAAAAAAATTAGTTATTTTGGTTTTTGACCGAATTAATCTATTTTTTATCGGTTCGGTTTGTTCGATTTTCTCTAGAAAGTTCAATCGGTTCAGTTAGTTCAAAAAAGTTCAGTTTGTTTGGTTTTGGTTTAATCGGCTTGATTGGTTCGATTATTAACCGATTGCTCACCCCTAATTATGGAGTATAGGATAAGCAAGGAAGAAAAGAGTGGTGATTCTAGGCCCTTTCTTTTGAGCTAGCAATTTGTTCTATGGTCTTGTTGTTGAATGCTCAATGACAGCTAACATGCTTCAAGTGATAATCACCTTTGGATACAATTCAGGTCTCATGGTCGGTACTGACAAAACTTAGGCATTAGGTGCATCTATCATCACCAGTAACATGGCACTAGGCCTGACACATGCAACGCCCAAAAGGGTCTTAGTTAGGCAATGCTGTTGTAGCTCTTTGCTCCTAGAGCTGTAAATGAATCAGATGCTTGTGAACAAATTCAGTGTTTGGTAACAAATTATAAAACAAATAAGCTTGAACACTAGTGAGCTCAGTTCATAAACATTCATAAATAAAGATAATGAATAATTTATGAATAAACTTACTCATTGAGTTGAATTTATTTCTCTATTTCTTGTTCAAATATATAAAAATATAATAATCTATAAATCTTTACAATCTTAAATTGTCTATAATACATTAAACAAGAAAAATAATATAAGTTTCATTGATTATATAAATGTTTTACCTCTAAATTATAAGGACAACAATGTCATTAGTTGAGCTCGATAACAAGCTTGAGCTTGGCTCGATAAGACTTTTAATCATGAAGCTTGAACAAGCTCAATAAAAAAATAAGCAAACTTGAACACAATCAACCTCAGCTCAGCTTGTTTACACCACCCCTACATAGAGTTGTGGGTACCCTTTCATCTTTGTTGAAGCTTTTGCACAGTTAATTTTATCGTGTATTTTCTTCTTAATCTTAAGATGATACATTGTACTTTTTTAAACATTTAATCTTCTGGGATGGAAGCTAATTGGTTCATTTTAGTTCTTATATGGTTATATTAAGTGAAATCTTTTTTCCCATTGCTTCTTTCATTGTCCATTTACACTAAATGGTCTTTCAGGAGCTTTTACATGGATTATAAAAAATTCTTTTTTATAATAAAAATATCTGTAATGGCTTCCTGTTGTAATAATCTTCCAAATTATAATTTATTTTCCTTGAGACTTGACAGGTGTTGGCAAGCAATGCTATATTCCTGGGCGTTGTCATTTTTGTCCCTTTCTCATTAGGGAGGATCTCTCTCTACTATATCACATGGTTCTTTTCATCAGTTTCAATCCCAGTGGCTGAAAAAGTTATGCCCATTTCAGAATCAGCTCTCTCAGTAGCAAATAATACATTGAAGAACGGACTGATTGCTATGAAGAACTTGTCAACTGAGAACCATGCTGATGGTGGCTTGGACCGCATACTTGAGGTTGTTAATGGATCCCAACTAGTGAATGCCACCGGAACAAATGAGATCTCTAACACTGTCGGCAGGTCCATTGCTGCTGATCTTCTCAAGGGAACAATGGCTGGGTCCTCCCATCTTTCTGATGTGACTACCCTTGCAGTTGGCTATATTTTTGTATTCTGCTTTGTTTTCTTTTATCTTGGTCTTGTTGCTTTGATACGATATAGTAGAGGCGAGCACATTATATTTGGGAAGCTCTATGGCCTACTTGCTGCAGCAGAAGCAATTCCTTCTCTCCTTAGGCAATTTCTTGCAGCAATGAGACATCTGATGACAATGGTTAAGGTTGCATTTTTGCTGATTATTGAACTTGGAGCCTTTCCACTTTTATGTGGGTGGTGGCTCGATGTGTGCACTTTGAAGATGCTGGGGGCAACAATTACTCAAAGAATTGAACTATTTTCTGCCTCACCATTAGCTAGCTCCTCGATTCACTGGCTTGTTGGCATAGTTTACATGCTCCAAATCAGCATTTTTGTCAGTCTTCTCAGAGGGGTAAAGCTGTCTTTTTTGGTGCTTAATTATTATATATAAATTCACACCTACAAACCTTGTTTAACAATGAGTATTTCTGTTTCTTAGGTATTGAGGAATGGAGTTTTATATTTTCTGCGTGATCCAGCAGATCCAAACTATAATCCATTCCGTGACCTCATTGATGATCCAGTGCATAAACACGCACGGCGTGTATTACTATCTGTTGCTGTTTATGGTAGTCTGATAGTGATGCTTGTCTTCTTACCCGTGAAGCTTTCTATGCGCCTCTTACCTTCTATGTTCCCTCTGGATATAACGTCAGTTGACTTTTTTTTTATTCATTTGACAGTTGAATTCTTGGTTTACCTGCATAACTAATGCAACATGTTTCATTATGCAGTATTTCTGATCCATTTACAGAAATTCCTACGGATGTTCTGCTGTTCCAAATTTGCATACCATTTGCTATCGAGCATTTTAAGCTACGTACAACAATAAAATCTCTTTTGCGCCATTGGTTTACTGCAGTTGGTTGGGCTCTCGGTTTGTCTGACTACTTGCTACCTAGAGCTGAGGACAATGGAAACCAAGATGCTGGCAACATTGAACCGGTGAGACGGGACAGATTACACAATGCTCGCTTTGGTGGACCTCAACAGAATGATCTACCTTTGGTGCCAAGAATTGCTGCTGATGATCAAGGTAGGGATGATATTGTTGGAAATGCAGATCCAGCTGAAGAATCTGATGCTGATGATCATACAGATTCTGAGTAAGCACTTTGATACTTCCTGCCTGAAAGAATTTTTTTTTAACATGCCCCAGATTAGCTGAACTTTGCTTGAATATTGTATGCTAACTGTTAATTTAACTTCCTGCAGGTATGGTTTTGTACTTCGGATTATTTTGTTGCTGGTATTGGCATGGATGACTCTTCTGCTTTTCAACTCTGCAATGATCATCCTTCCTGTCTCCCTCAGTCGTGCATTGTTTAATGCCATTCCTAGACTTCCAATTACTCATGGCTTCAAGTGCAACGGTAAACGTTTAGAATCCTTTTTCCATTACAATTTAGTAGTATGTTTTTTCCAAACTTACAAAGTTGACTAAGATTCTCTTGTCAGATCTCTTTGCTTTCAGCATTGGCTGTTACATCATCTGTACCACTGTAGCTGGAATAAGGTATTCTGTTGATTACATCAAAAAACGTAGAGTAGGTGTTTTGCTTTTGCAGATATGGAAGTGGGGAACAATTATAGTCAAGAGCTCTGCCCTTTTGTCGATATGGGTAGGTGATACTATCCTAATGCCCTATATATATAGACATATATTGGAACTCATTTTTCAGATTGTCAACTGTTTTTTCTCCAGATATTTATCATTCCAGTACTTATTGGTCTCTTGTTCGAGCTTCTGGTGATCGTGCCTCTGAGGGTGCCTGTGGACGAAAGCCGGTATTTCTCCTCTACCAGGACTGGGCTTTAGGGCTCATCTTCTTGAAGATCTGGACTCGCTTGGTATGACCAAATATTTTTCTATTTTCTAAACATACATTACCTATGAATTCAATGAACTGATTTTTGTTTGACTTTTCCCGCGCTTCTTGGTTGTTTTAGAATAATAACTGATGTCGATCATCCCTCTGAATGGACTGATCTCAATTTTGTAACAGGTGATCTTGGATCAGATGGCACCACTAGTAGATGAAAACTGGCGTCGCAAGTTCGAATGAGTAAGAGAGGATGGCTTCTCGCGGCTGCGGGGTCTGTGGGTGCTACGCGAGATTATGATTCCAATCGTCTCAAAGCTTCTGACTGCACTCTGCATTCCCTACGTCTTTGCAAAAGGCATCTTCTCTGTCTTTGGTTATCCACTAATAGTGAACTCCGCTGTGTACCGTTTTGCATGGCTGGGATGCCTCCTCTTCAGTTTATTTTGCTTCTGCGCCAAGAGGATCCACGTCTGGTTCATCAACCTTCACAATTCCATCAGGGACGATCGGTATCTCATTGGCCGAAGGCTGCATAACTTTGGCGAAGTGATTACCAGCGACCAAGAATCTAGGTCTGACGGTCAGGAGTCAAACTCTGCCGATGCTGGTTTAGTACGTCATGAGCAAGAGGTGGCCATGGGGTTGAGGCTTAGGCGAGCAAATCAGCGCCAGTATATCAGGTAGGCTTTTAGCTTGAAGATGCGTCTACTTAATAGTTTGCTATGCACAGTGTCCCATTTAGGTCTGAAGGTTGTAATACTGGTTTTTGATGGACGGACTTAATGAAGTTGCTGGACAACTTTTTAAGTGTCAGTGTTCTCATGGAGAAAGAAGCCACCAATATTGATGACCATTTTGATGCTGTTGTAAGTAGTGTTTCCTCCTCTTATATTTTTCTTAAAGTCGTGCAATATCGACCTACTGTGTAATTTTTATTAAATAAATTTAGATGAATGGAGTTCTATCAATGCATCTCTCTTTCGGTGCATTTCTTGGTATCGCATGCTGAACGACATTTAACTTATCAAATTCATGTGTGTATGCTGAACGACATTCAACTTATCAAATTCATGTGTGTATATATATATATATTATTCTATACAATTTATTTGTGAGCATTTCTATTATTCATTGTCCAATTCTTTAAGGTTTAATAATTGAACTATAGTGCTCACCTGATGAATAATAGAGGTGTTTACGGATGAGTTTTATAGATAAGTTGTATAAAAAATTATTTATATATATATATACATATAGAGACACACGCACAGTGATGTTACGTTGTGTGACTGTGCGTGTTGTCGTTCGTCATCGATTATGATTGAGCACTGTAGCTAGTGTCTAAACCCTAGCTAATACTAGCGCATTTGATCAAGGTTGAATTTTGGCCGAATCACAGTCAAAATCCAATCAGACTCAAAAGTTCAATCAGACCGAGTTCGACCTGACCATGACCAGATTTCAACTATGATTCAACCAAAATCTAATGGTGCGATGGTGATTTTGGTGATTTTCGAATGAAATTACTATCATTCCTTGTTATTGTACATAGTCGCGCATGGAGCGACAACCAGCATATTAAACTCGTATACAATTCATCCGTGAGCACTTTCGTTACGTCCGATTCCCTTGGGTTCAAGGATTGGACTATAGTGCACAAACGATTACGATGGATAACAGAGATGCTCACTGATGAATTATGTGGGGTAACATTTCTTTCTCTCTATATATAAATGTTATCCTACATAATTCATCATCCGTGAGTACTTGTGTTATTTACCATCTAATCTTACACACTATAGTTCAATCCTTAAATTTAAAAAGATTAATCTTGCACACTGTAATTCAATCTTTAAATTTAAAAGAATTAAACAGTAAATAAAGAAGATGTTCATGGATGAATTATGTATGATAATATTTATATAATAAATTAATTTTAAAGATCATTAATAATTCTTTATTGGATGAGTCAATTGTTGTTTAAAATATATTAATCATATAATTCTATAGAAATAACCTTTTTATATTAATGTTCCAAATGACATGGTTTACGTATTGTCATCCCTGGCACCGAGACAATGTTGATACACAAGAACCATAACCTACCCATTTATATAGAATAATCCGACCGACCGATAAGTCCAATAGATCACACTCGACATAGGCAAACATACGAGACGAGCTCACACAAAAGATCTCAAAATCAACACAAACTGACGAGCTGATAGAGCATGAATATGCCAAGATTGAGAAACATTGTGGAAACTTTGATCCACAGTTTCAATTGTATAAATAACATCCCTTTACATTGTTAATTTTTCCCTCAAATCAGTATTATGGATGCAAGTCTATTTGGTTAGATTGCCTATAGAAAAACCAGGGACGTTCACTGTTCTATGAACAAATCTTTGATGTATCATAGTAGGTTTCAAAACGATCTTGCGGCGATGCTGAGAGTTGATGGATGATACTTCGGATCAATTGCTTACCTGGATCTCCAGCCAACTTCAGTCACAGCCCCAAGCCAACTGCTGCAGAGAACACAGGAATTCATCGGCCAACTTCAGTCACAGCCCCAAGCCAACTGCTGCAGAGAACACAGGAATTCATCGAACCTAAAATGGAATCAGTATAAAAGGGGAAGAAAAGTACAGTATGGAAGAATGGATTCAGTTAGAGGGGGGAAAAGAAAAGAATCGTATGTGATCATCACTTTATGAGCCATTTGTGGAGGCTGGTAGTGGTGGATAATCCTTTCTCATGATTCGAATCGGCTTGGTTAAAGCATCAAGATCATTGTTCTGCAAAGCATCATTGCCTGATTCGAAGTGGGTTGGATGTGCATCAGCCTCAGAGACCATGAAACTTGCCTCATCATCATTTTCATCGGGGGCAAGGGCAATGAACTCGGCAAACCGACCATTGCAGAATAGGTCATCGGCCTTCTTTTCAACTTTTGTATCTAAAGAAACTGCTAACGGCTCGCCAACCAGGCTAATGCCGGAACCGAAGTAACGCCCCCAGGTGTTGCCTTGTACCAAGGCGTCTTTCCTCTTCTTTGGCTTGTTTTTGGTTTTTGGGTGATGAAGCTTGCACTTGGATCCTTGTAGACACTTGCCTGTTGCTTGATAGATGGGGCACACATAACTGTGTTTCTTACAACACTGTTCATGGAAACACATAAAATTAGATACATTCTCAGTAACTGATAGAGCTAGAAAATCAGTTCCTTAAAAAGGTAATAGAAATAAGAATCTAATAGGCATTCCAATGGTTTTCTTTTTTTCCGATCGGGGATTTTGTCCTAATTGCTTGAGGTAATTAGTAGCATTTTTCAATCCGTTTACTTTGTCCTGGACAAGGATCAAGTCTATAACATATTCATAATAAATAACAAGTAAAATCCAGGCCATGAACATGTAGAATTTTTATTGTAACAAGCATATGAGCCATAGCCATTTTTTAAAATTTTATAAAGCAAAAAAAAGGATGACAAGAAAAAGATAAACAACAGGAAGATAAATCTAGAAATTAAAATTTGTGCAGAGGAATGATGGAAATAGTGAAATTAAAATGAAAGTCCCTCTTTTATGTAAAATAGCATATACCTCATCACCATCAACACAGTATCCCTTGAGAAAGCCTTCACAGACAGAAGCATTGGGATTGACATTTACGTGCCTATAAGAGCAACTTGTATTGGTGCATAAACCTGCGCAAATAATTGTCATCAAACAGATCTTTGTGCAAGAGAAAAGTCAAACAAGTTGGACAAAATTCAAACAGGAATCAACCTCGTAGGAAGTAAGAGCAGTCAGGCATTCTTTCTGGAATGATCTGAACGGTAATGTTTGTGTCAATTTGGCATAGAAGAGATTGCGGAGGAGTATATAACAGAACCAGGTAGCACATATAAAACATCTTTCACCTTGTGAGCAAGCTTGCAGTCCATGTTTGAACATGAACCATTAAGAAATTTGGTGCAAATGGCAACTTTAGATGGGTCGTGAATGTATGGGCACTTCCCTCCCTTTTTATTGCACTTGCCAAACCGAGTAAAGAATTGGCAGTATTGGTTCTTCTTTGCCAAGCGCAATCTGGCGGTGTGCAAACTCCATCTAACTTTTTCACTGGCCAAGATGCGAGTAAGTTTCTTTGGATCTCTCACAAGTTGGTTACCATTACCTATCCGAACATATCTGCTGGAAAAGTTGAAACCAAAACAATGAAATACAAAACTGCTAGAAATCAAGGAGATTTTTCAGATCTATGGAACTTCAAATCAATAAGCATATGATAATCATACTCATTGTTGCCTCCCAATGATTTCCATGGAACCAAAGATATACTGTTGTTTCCAGTTCCCTGATCTTTATCACATGACTGCTCATCTGCACATTGATCCAGAACAATGTATTGCCACAGATCGAATTGTGAATTAGGTGTAAATCCATATTATAAAAGATTGGGTGGCGAACTTAACCAAGAGTCTAGAACTGAAAATGGAAGGCAATAGCAGGACCAAGGGAGAAACAAGTGCTATCCACTCTATTTTGATTACCTCGAGATCGGCATGTAATTAGAATTGATTTCAAAGATAAGTATATTTCTAGTGATATAGAATCGCATAGAATTTTATATAGAACCATTCAACTAACGTCAAATAGTTGGGGCTGACAACTTGCTGATATTAATGTTGATGAGTTTAATGCAACAAGAAACCCACATGATACAGGTATTAAAGACAAGTTAGAAAATTAATAAGTAAAATTTAGCATGGAATAAGACTGATTAGTTTAGCTAATGCTTCACCACAATCATACGGAACAGGATGACGAATCCTATTTTCTTTGTATATACATCTTCAAAGTTCCTTGTGGCTCAAATAACCATTAAGGATACATACTATATACTGCATGAAATGGCAGGAATATTTTCTTTCGATTTGTTCCATGTGCACCCACAAGTGCAGTCTTGCCTATATCCATTAGGCACTTATCAAGGTGAGCCACAAAATTGTTTTCCATTAGTTAATAGAAAACAAATAAATGAATTCATAACTTCAACCAAGGCAGGATAGGATCTCCTGACCAAGATAAAGCACCAAAACTTTGCTGGGTCATCCTGTTGTCAATCTAACATCCTCCAACAATATTCCAGGAGCTATTTTCGTGATGTAAAATTAATAGGATGAACTGCATGGTATGAGCAAAGTAAGGTTAGCAGTAATTGAAAGCCACTTCAGGAGAAAAAGGCTGGCTCTTCAACCTGGCCTGACAATAAACTAAGATTGGACCAGGTTAGCGTAACATCTTAAAGTTAGTATATAAACCAAGGCTTAGCTTGGATGGATAGAATAGAATGTTAAGATTCATAATGCATGTTACTCATGCTCAGGTATGAGTACTATCAAGGGTGCAGATCCAAGTACTAGCACAAGTGTCCAATAAGAGTACTGATGTGAAGAGGTAATAGAGAGACCTCTTTGCTTCTCTCATGGTATACCCCTCTTCTTGCTGAGCCCCTTTCCCTCGGCCCATAAAGACAAAATTTAGGACTCAGAAAACTTGAGGAAATTCTCATTGCAGAGATCAATTGAACAATCTGCATATCAACAGCAGATGGTTGATTGTTGCCCACCTGGTTCTTTTGGTTCCACTAGTTTACTGTCATTAACTTTGTTGGCTTCCTTTTTATCCCCAAAGCCTCTTTTGTCTTGGAGGATGCTCAAAGGAAATAGCATCTTTCATTTTCTCTTTCCTTCCCGGTAGTACAGACAGTGTTAGATCATGTAAATATACATTGAAACCAGAAGTAATTGTAAGCATGTTGGAGAAATGTTCCTTGAAAGAATAAAATTAAGTATTTAAATAATCAAAAGGTTATCTAGACTAAAATAAGAAAGTCCTGATTTTCTTCATACAAAAAATCCAACATAGTAGTTAAGCAGGCAGCATTAAATAAGTTCCTATCATTAGGAATCAAGATAGAGGACCAAAACTAGAACAACCAACAGATATATAACACAACCAATCAATCACCCTTCAATCATTTCAATGTACCAAAGCTCAGCATAATGAACAGCCAAAAGCAGGCCGATAAGGTTGTAGATGAACCAGTTTTGGATTAAATGATTCAAGTCCTTTGCTCATGGGTATGTTTATCCCTTGGGCTCGTTTATCAAACCTTGCAACTATGCATCATATAAGCATTGATCAGGGTTGCAGTAGCTAACAAAAATAGGTGGAACAGTCAAGCAAAAAATCCAGGCTGGACCAAAGTCATTGACCAAGACCATAAAAATAACAACTGCTCATTTATTGTAAAGGATTCACAAGAAAAATATCAAGATTCAAATAATCTAATCATTTTAATGATATAAAAAGAATAACTTACTAAGTGTGGAATTTATACTATGTTTAAGGCCAGAAACAGAGAGAAGATTGTCTTGTTCTCTGTTCTTCCTCTCAACTTCAGCTACTGCCAATTCAGCCTCCTGTGATAAAGATGGATCAATTGAAAACTTAAGGCTGTGATCATCACCAGGTTCAGAGAAAAAGAATTTGACTCGACAGAGATAGAAAGCAAGTGGGCTATGAGAATGAAACTAACAATAAGCATAAAATCATCTATTCCTGCACTTATTGCATGGATTTTAGCCAATCTTACCCAAAGAAACATCAACAATAGCCTAAGTTAGAGACAGATTCTAGACTCTATTTATAAAATTACAGACCCACAAAAGCATCATAAACCACAAAAGTATCATCCTCCCCTAACCATTTATTACAATCAACAAGTTCTAACAGCTTATCTATTGTAGCCATTACATTTGCAAACATCATAAAACTCCATAATTTGACCTTTCAATTATGGAGTTCAACAAATGTCCTATATAGATAAACAAATAATGAAACTAAGAGAAAAAAGAATAAATACTTTAGCAACTATGCTAACATTATTTTCTGTGACGAAAGAAAAATGAAATAGGTTATGACTCATGCAAAATCTTAAATTGAATCAGTTTCCTGAATCATTCTATGGTGCTAAAGCAACACAAACTTCCAATTTAGAGAATAAAAATTGCACATGCATCTCAGTCAACCTCTCCTTGCATATGTATCCTTCTAGGAAACCACCTCTTACTAGGAAAGGTTTAATTAAAGGATTGTATAGAAAGATTACAATATAAATCATGCATGAGTTGAACATTCCATGGATCTACACTATCAGGTTTAGAAAATTGATCATTTCTATAAACATACAAGCCGAGTCACAAAAAGTTCTAATACCCATATGTGTGCAGAAAACTTAAAATCTAAAAGGAGGTTCTGTTCTCCATCCACCTTATTGACTACCTTTGAGCGTCTCTGCATAGACCTTGACCATTTCAAACTAGATCTACCAAGACGTGACAACCCAGACTTCTTCAGAAAAAACCCATCAGTTTGCAATGTGTAGAGTGTATCCTTTTTCCTCACGAGTTGCGATTTCAAACTGTATAAATCATGGAAATAATGCTTCATAAGTTAGTTTCAACACAATATTGTAAAGAAACAAATGGGCAAAATAACTTATAATTATAAGCCATGAAATGAAATAATTGAATCAAGGGATCTCATTCTTCAAACGATAGCTTACCTTTGTAGCAATGTAGCTCTCTTCCATGGAAATAGGTAGGGAAGAACCTTTATACGACGTAATGATGAGATGCCTTTTTTAGATGGTCGTTTTCCACTCAATGTCCAAACATGAGAAAAACTGGAGTACTTATGTTGTTTGTCTTGAGCTTCACAAAAAATTAGTGAACAAGTATAAGCTTTATCTCCCATTCTGAGAATGGATACTTATCAAATCTGACACTTGAGAGTTGTCTAAATCCACATTATAAAAGGTAAATACAAATTGATTAGATATAGCAAGGATGGTAATTGCTAAGTTTCAATGATTCATCTATATTTGCATGTCTGAATAATCATCAAGAGAAGTGAAAAATAAGAGTTGAAGAATATGATAACAACATATGGAGAGCAAGTGAAATAATCTTCAGTACAGACCTTTGTTCAATTTTTTCTTAGGTAGAGTAGAGGTTACACCATTCACAGTAGATCCAGACACCTTCTGCCTACTCATGTTTCCATTTCCGGGGTGAAGCACAACATTACTTTGACCTTCTGAAGAATAGACATTCCTTATAAGTTGGTTCTTGTTTTTCCTATAGTAATAATCAGATGAAGCTAAGGAAATTAATGCCGGACTCTTATCCAAAGAAGAATTAACTGAATCGGTGACTTTTTGCCCTGAAGCAGCGACCAACTGATTGGACCTGCGTTTTACATATATCACACTCTTACCCAAAGGTTCGCATATTTTATCACTCGTGTCATTCTGATCATTAATACCACCAGAAGGCAGAATAAGTGGTGTATCCTGAAAATCAGTCCTAGTTTCAGCAACAGAATTCTCTGACAAGACATGAGGAGCTTCAGACGAATAAACAAAGGTGGAATCTGATAATTTCGTAGCAAGAGGTAAAGGAGGTGTTTTTGGCCTCTCAAAAGCATTATTAGAGCAATTCAGAATATTGTTCCCAGAATTCATGCTTTTCTCCTTGATATCTTTGTTCAATTGACTTGTGCTTCCCAGAGACTGTGATGACTGTGTAGGCTCTGAAGACAGTTTGCTCTCGAAAGAAGGATTAGAGCAAGCAAGAATATTGTTTGCAAAACCATTACTTCCAAAAACAATGTTTTTATCTGTAATGCCTTTGTTTAACTTTCTCATACTTCCCAGAGACTCTGATGGCTGAGAAGCTGATTTCCTAAAAAGACTGTTACCTTTACGAACATAGGAATTATGAATCTTTCCAAGCTTCCTTGGGGATAGTTTTGACAATGAACCACCTTTTTGCGATTGCAGAATCACCTGAGAAATAGAAGAGGGAGCATTCTTTCGATGCCAAGTTTTGTGTCTCAAACTCAGGTGTGAATGAGTTGATTCCTTGGAACATTTAACTAAGTTAGCTCGAATTGGAGTATCTTTTGGAAGTCCAACAGTTGACATTGTCTTCTGGTTCAAATGCTCTTGTCCATTCATATCTTTTGATTCCATGGTTTTTTGTTTCATAGTATCATCTGATAATAAGTTATTTTCTTTCTCAAACATAGGTTTACAACTAATGTTCTGAGCTGATGTAACACCTTCAACTTCTGGTGCCAACGGTTCTCTGAAAGCCAACAAATATTTGTCTTCTGTGACAACTTTCTGATCTTGGTCACAAATATCTTTAATCAAACCATCTTTATTGCAACCATATCTATCAGGCAATCCTGAATGTGGCTGTTCTGGAGCTACACAAGGTGAAGCATCTTGAAATTCAGACATGAAAATGGATGAAGCTACTAAATCTTCCTCTCTAGGTTTCAAGTTATCAGATTGAGGTGATTCGACATTAGCTTGTGAGGCAAGGCAGGCATCTTTCTCATCTGTGGTAATATCTGGAAGGTGTCCATCTGAATCTGTATCCATTAACTGTGGAGGCAAGTTAACTAAAAGATTTTGCATTTCCATGCACAAATAAGCATCACTCTTCACAGAGTTACCTCCACTAATTTCCTTGTGCTCTTTTGCACCAACATCGACCTCTATGTGCTGGTTGCCAACAGTATGCTGCTTCATTTTTAAGTTGTCGGCAAAGATGCTATAACTGGTTAAAGACGAGGTCATATGACCAACTGGCATGACTAACTGCTCATTCTTTCTCAGTGGTGATGAAGAATACTCACTGGAAAATGTAACAAAATCTTTGCCAAGATCTCCCGCTTTCTTATTGTCATCTGACCCCTCAAAATTTTGACTATCATGATTCTCATCTATGGTGTTCTGAGCCTGGAGAGCTGATGACAATTGCTCAGTTTCATCATCTAGTTTACCCTTAATATTGACATGATTGATGGGACTTGAACTGCCAATGTTTAAATTTCCAATATCCAGCAATGCATTCGCACAGTTTTGATTGAGAGTTTGTCCAAGTTCAACAAATTGCTTTCCCTTTTCCTCCTCATCACATCTAGATGGATCAGTTAAAACACTCTTCTCTGCAGTCTCTGTGTCTATGAATTCTGACTGACAAAGCTCTAAATTAGCACAAGTATCAAGTTCAATTTCCTGTTTTTCTATGATACAGTTTGTTTCTTTGATCTTTCCACCAATAACAGAATGGAGAGCTCCTTCTTCTTCCCTTACATTATCATCCATCAACTCCTGCCCTATGTCCTCATCCATTGTCACGGTGCTAATAGCCCTCCTTGAAGAACTACCAAGGTTAGCATTATTTACATCTTTAATAGAGGAACTTCTCTGATTATCTGACGCTTCTGGATCATCTAGCTTTTTCTGAGAAGTGTTCAGTGTGAGCATCTTAGAGATTCCATCCTTTGCCTCAAGAACCAATGAGCCAGAAACAACAGGAATAGCAAATTCCTCTCCCTTCCTTGCCAACTTCTTTTTCACTAGCCTTTTAGGTGTCCACCACTCCTGACCTTTTCCATCAGAAGTAAGTAAGGCTGATCTTGGAGAAGACACTTCGCCAACCAAATTACTTGATTTTAGTGAGAAGTTAGGTGTGCTTACTTCTAATTGATGCTTTACAGAAGTAGTGGGCTGAGAAACTAATTCAGAAGGTGAAGTGTGAAACAATGGTTTCTCCTGTAGTCTGCTCCAGACAGATATCCCAGATTGTAACCTAGATAGAGCACTAGGCCTCTTTGCTGATTGCTTACTGGATGTTGAAATTACAATTTGCTCCTTCCCTCTATTAAAGAACTTAGCACTAGGCCTCTTTGCAGTTTGTTTCCCTGATGACCATATTATGATTTGGTCATTCTCTCTGTTGAGCTTTCTCTTACCTCTATTGTCTCCGAAGTTATTTTCCTCACGGGAATAGACTGTGCTTGTGGTGGGCAAATCATAAACATCTGAAGTGGTTTCAAATTGCCTGTTTATGTGAGAATAAGAATTGCCAGTAGATCGCATTGTGGGAAATGGTGACCTAAGATGTCGCTCCAAAATAGGACCAAGTTCTCTCATATCCTCTCTATCTCTAACTATATCCCTATTCCTATCCGAATAAAAAGGCATATGCAGTGGTCTTTCTCCTCTGTTATCCTCTCTTTCTTTATCAGAGTAAGATTTCATTGGTGGCAGCAAATACCGCCATTCAGCTACAAAATCAGCTTCGCTCTTTCCATCTATGGCAACAAAGTCCCGTGGAGTCCTAAGGGAAGAGTCGCACGCTGGAATTGTAGAAGGACTAGGAGGCAAGATACGGTGAGGATGGTCTATCTCTCTGTCCCAAACCCTAAGATGCCTCTTGCTTGGGCCTCCCAAGTGCTCCTCCAGATCAGTGTCTTTCAACCATCGAGGTCTCTTCCTTCTTTCCAAACCTAAAGCAAGATCCTCCCTATAAAAATTTGCACGGGAACAAGCCACAAGATGCCGCCTTTCCTCCTCATCCTCCCACCTCAACCGGAGAAAATCTTGGCCCTCGTCGACAACCCTAAATCTATCGTCATCAAAAACACGACTTTCCGGGGAATCTCGCACGAAATGCTCCTCGTGGCCGATGAGATGCGGCCGGAGCGTTGGGTAGAGGTCGTCGGGAAGAGGCGAGCGGTCAGGGAAACTAAGTGGCGGCTGCGGGAACGGATCTATTTGATAAGGGACGCGAAGGCGGCCGCCGTCGTCGACAGGGAGGCGGCTTTCGCGCTCGTGGCGGAGATATCGGGCGTGATGACTACAATAGGGCGGCGGCGGGGGTGTGGGTGTGGGCGAGGGGAAGGAAGCATGGTGGTGGTGGTGGTGGTGGTGGGATTGATGGGGGTAGCAATTGGGTTCCACCAAGTGGTGAGGCGGCGGAGGGTGCGGATCGTACCTGGATCTGGCGGCGAGGAGAGGGGAATCCAGCGGATCCATCAGCGATGCTCGATCGAAGGCCTGCGGAGGAAGAAGAGGAGGAGGAGGCGAACGATTGGGAAAGGCAATCGACGATTCGATGACCATGACGAGAGCTCGTGGAATCGATCAAGATACGGGGAAAGCGTAATAATTAAATCATCATTTTATTTATTAACAATCCTAGATGGGCTTTAAGATTCGTGCATTGTGATCGACGTTGTAGATGGCAAATACGCCGCCATATGCACCATTTCACTCCGTGAGATTCGTGCAATTATGATGTACACCATGATCTACGGTTGTAGATCGCATCTTCCGCTTTATATTGCAGAACAGAGGATGCCGCCCGCGCCCCCGCCAAGCTCTTCCTTCGCGAATCTGGAAAGGAAGACGACAACGGCAATGAAAAGGATAAAGTGGAGGAAGAAGATGAAGCCAAGCATCGCGTGCGTTCCAATCCTTAACGCCATTCTCCTCCTTCTTCTCTCCTCTTCTTACGGTGCACAACGAGGAGCCAGAGCGAACGCCGCGGGATGGCGAGGCGAGCCGTCTGGGAGAAGCTGCCGCTGTCGGTACTGGATCCCTCGCCGCCACGCAGAAGGTCCTCCTATCTACGTCTACCCGAGCAGATCATCCGCCTCTCTGTCCTTAAACTGGACGGCTCCACCTTTGGTACCATTTTCAATTCCCAGTGTGCTCTTCAATTTTAGGTTTTGAGATTTGCAATTTTTCCAGATGTGGAGGTCGCGCGGGCAGGGAAAGTGGTGGATCTGAAGATGAAGATCGAGGACAAATTCGATAAGCTCTCCGAGGAAGGGGGTTGCATCATTTCTTGGTAAAACTGTTTTTCTCCCCAATTTCGCACGGCGATGAGATTTCTGTTTTCTTATCTGTGATACTATTCCATGATTGCCGTCAGCTTAGCACAATATCTGTTCCTCCGAGATTGGAACTTGATTCCTGCTTCAAATGAATGTTCATTTTGCACAATTGGAGTAAAATTTCTATCTTTTTTTTATATTAATTCTGCGATTTCTGGCACTAAGATTCAGACGCCTTTTTCTTGGCACAATTTGAGTAAAGTTTGTATCATTTTCTATGATCAATTCCGTGATTACTATCATTTTAGTTCATTTTATTTTCTAAGAAAAATTCGAACATTTCTCTGTACAATTGAATGTTCGTTTGCACAATTTGAATCTAGATTTTATCTTATATAGTTTTGCTTGTCAATTCACCATGCTGTGTTTTTCACCAAAATTGGAACATGAATACTCTTGGTACAGATGTTCCTTTGTTTTCTATCTTTTATAGGATATCATTCAGTGATTACTGTCAATTTACCAGGACTTGAGTACAATTGATTGTTCATTTGCCACAATTTGAATCTAAATTTTGTTGGTTACAGATCTGCGATTGATATCAATTTGCTGGATTGAGTTTTTGACCAAAACTGGAACTTGAATATTTTGGGTGTTCTATCATGATTTGAACTATATCGACTCAACTTGATCATCTTATAACGATTTCTTACAGGTCTCATGTCTGGGGCTACTTCTGCTTATGCTATCATGAGTATAAGTTAATCGACGATAGAACTCAACTATTATCCCTGGGAATCAAAGATGGTGATCAGGTTTGTGTATACTATCCTTTCTCTCTAATTTCAATGACTTATACTCGACTTAAGCAGAAATCATTTCCTCCAAAATGCCAAATACCAAAAATTATATTTTTCTTGAAACAAACAGACCCTTGGTCACTAGATTATTTCTCACAGCTAAACGTCTTTAACGTTCAAAGACAATTATATTTAAAAGTTGCAAATAGCTAGATTTGTAATTATCTTTGCATATTTGATCATAGAATGAAGTCAGTCTGATCCCATGTGCAGCTTCATTTTGCAAGACACATCTTGACCAACCAAAATCGCCACCGAAGACAATCGACAAATCTAGTGACAAACTTTGTTCAGCGTAGGCAGTAAGCATCATCAACAGAGCTCCATTTTCATTTCAATCTATTCATCTTGATCTAAGAAAGACAAACACGGCTTTGTTTCTTCTTCGAAGGTCATTCACAAGGCAACATATCCTAAAGGAAGTCAACCATGATGAAGCATGCCATCACCAGAGTTGTGCTCGTAGTTGCCAAGAACAAGAAGGATGTATTGTATCACACAAGAACTCCAAACTAGGCCCTCTCTTCCAAGGATGGAATGATGGATCATGGAGCTCTCGTAAGACAAAATCAAGAGGTGTGAGTACAAAAATGGTCAGACCACGCAAAAGGATTTCTTGGGCAATTTGCTACTAATGTGCTATTATCATTCACACTTATGGAAGATGGATCAGAATCTCATTTAGAAGGTTTCCTCGTTATTTTGCAAACATTTCCTTTTCTTCCGAGTGTATGCTTATCGATCTGGTAGTTGGTCGTCATGTAAATTATATTTTCTTCTCTCTTTTTTTTTCTTCCAAATGTATGCTTATGTATGTGGTAGTTGATCGTCATGGAAATATACTCCGAGGCAGTTCATTGTGCAATTTCAAATAATATTTTGCGATGTAAACAATGTTCTATCCTCGCATAGATTATTTGTGATATGATAGTTTATCAACATGATATTTGAGAGCTCAACTCATCCAAGTTTGTGTAAGAACAAGCATTGGTTCCGACTCGAATAAGGGAGCTAAACATACTTTTTTTATATCCATGACAATTAATCAACTTTTTTTATATCTTTTTCTCACAAAATATTTTTGCATAAATATTATTTTTTAATGAACAAATAAATTCTAAGTATAAATGCTTTGTGTTTTTTTTTAAAAGAGAAAATTGAAAAGTAGTCCATTGCTCCTTCACCTAGTTCAACCATGAATAGATGCGGCAACGTCAAGCCTCATGGCCATAACAATTACAAACAAAAAAAAAGTGAAATTCTCACATTAGCAGTCCCCCATTGCTACCTCTATATGTGGAGAGGGGTAAATCAGGATGCCAAATGGCCAGTGTAGAAATGTAGAGTCATCAATAGTCTGACCGTGAATTTCATAAATCGACCCTTTACCCTTTCAAGCTTTAACAATTACAAAATCTTTGTCCTAATAGACATCTAGGAAAACTAAATGTGCCCCAAGAAATATTAATCATTTTCGATCAAAAGCTTGTGAGCAAAGGAGAAGCCACTAAGATGCTATAAGGAATGAAATGTCTTTGTTTGAAATGGAGGCATATTTTTTTATGAATCTAACTTCATGCAATTTTTTAAATTTATTTTAATAGTTAATAATTTTTTTTATAAAATGGAATCAATCATTTCAGAATTAATTAATTCAAAAAAAATGAATACAATATACCAATTTAAAAAAAAAGAAAAGGGAACTTAATATACACCAATTCATTTAGATGTCATTGTTTTTTATAAATGAATATATCACCTACTTTGCTTGGCTTTTTCTCTTTTGGTTAGCTTTTATTTTATTTTATTTTTTGATAATTCAACGGACAATTTTTCCCTTAATTCATGTTTCAGATAAATTTAGAGAAAATTCATCTTAAAATAGTTGTGTTAACACTGTATACATCACAGCTGTGCTGGGAACTTTCATTCTCCATGACTTCCTCGTTCCGCCTGGTTAGGTATCAGAGTCTCTCCTCTCCTCTCTCTCACATGATGCTCAGGCACTGATGCTCTCTCTGCTCCCATCAACCACTCCTCAGTCCTGCAGTGCAGCAGAAGAGATGCCGGAAGAGAAGACCAGTTTTAATTGGATAAGTCTTAAATAAACTTCATCAATCCTCTTCTCTCCTCTGTTTATTGTTTGTATCAATCATTCCAAGGTTTCACTGACCAACCCTCTTCTTTCTTTCGTCTCCTCTCCCAAAACTTCAGTAAATTTTTTATATTCCATTCCTCTATTTATTGTTTGTATCAGTCATCTTAAACTTATGATTCCATTATCTTCTTCTTTCTCAGTGAACTCACGGAGCGGTGACCCATCAAACATGGTTAAAATTGAGCAGAACAAGATCAGCGCCGCTGCTGGTGTCGCCGCCGCCTCCGACAATAGAATCGCCATCAAAGTCATTAGCCAGGTGATATCTTCTCAAACAGATAAAAACTATTGATAATCTACCTCTGTTTCCTCGAAAAGAATTTGAAAGCAAAGTGAAATATTTGATAGGATGGCAACCATATCGGCGTGAAGATGAGCCGAACGGCAAAGTTGGGTAAAGTAATGAACGCATTTTGCGAGCGCAAGGGCCTCGAGCTCAATTACATGAGCTTCACTTTCGATCACAGGAAGGTCGGCGAAGAACACACGCCCGAGCAAGTAATCATTATTTCTCGACTGTTCATTCTCTCCATTGCTTCTTTGTGTTCCTTTACCGTGAAATGATCGATTGCTTGCTTGCTTCTCAGTTGGGGATGGAGGATGGTGCCGAAATGGAGGCGCACAAATCCGCATTTGGCGCGTGAATGAGATGGAATTCTCTCTATCTTATTTTGTGTCACGTAGAAGGAGAGGAAGAAAAGCAGTGGTGGAGTATATTATGTTTTCATTTCGTTGTTCTTGTTGCGTTTGAACTTCTATCTTATGTTAGTTTATGTTTGTTTATGCATGACACAAGTTTAATTAGTTTAGTTGCGACGTATTTGAAACCATGCAAGCCTTTGATTTGCTTAGTTCTTTCTCCTTTGTCCTAGCTTATTTATTAGTGCTTACACTTTCTGCAATGTTCCTATTCAATCCTCCAGTTTCCTTCTCTCACACTATCAGAACAGAATTGCAGCAGATGATTCTCCTTTCCTTCTCAGTGTGTGTCTCTCTCTCAAAAGTAAGAACACAGAACTGCAGCAGGTGATACAGCAGAGTGAAAATCTGTTGACAGAGTCCGTAAGAAGAGAGTAATACAGGGAGTGGTTCAAAAGCTGCCTTAGATATAATTAGTTTTGAAAGGACAAAATTTTAAATATTTCCACCATAGAGTAAAATAGATGGACTATTTTCTGATAGTTAAGATCAAATAATTATTCATCGATTTTTTTTTTATAGATATTCATTGAACGTTCAACAATCTATTCTAAATTAAAAATAAATAGTCCGGTTAGTATTGGATTTTAAGGAACAATTTATTATATATAATTTT
>JBAMHZ010000056.1:4058465-4073262 GCA_037177395.1 Alpinia galanga | reverse complement strand
TTGTGGTCTATTGATGGGAGTTTAATTTTACATTCTTAATTATACACATTACCATATCACTAACCAAATGGTTAAGTGTGAAATTTGACTCGACATCTTAGGATATGGCATACCAATCTTTATCTTTGTCTATGTTTCCTTTTCCCTTACCCTCAGTCCTTAGTGTAGTTTGATGCAGTTTGGAGGCAAAGGAAATCTTAATTCAAACCACACATGCAGTAATAAAATCGCTAGAACAATGTGGAAAAAAGAAAAAATTTGGATTACTTAAAGTACTGAATATGATGCTAAAGTGAAAAGGAGAAAGACTTTGATGCTAAATTTTTTGGGTTCCGATTTCAAATAAAACCAAAATTGATGTTCTCCAATAGATGCCAATGTATTCTTATAATCAACTTGTAAAACCTTTACCTAAACATTCATCTACTTAAAAATTACCTTACACATCTACTGACTGTCAGTTTAACATCCTAAACATTGTAACATAATGACAAGATAAAAATTTAAATGGATATATCAAACTTTTAGTCATTACACTGTGTTAACAACAACAACAAACCGATAACATATTCTAATCAAGTAAAATATCGACACTAAACCTTATGTCTTTATTCAGATATGGATATGACATATTATTAACACAAACAAATTTAAAAAGTTCAAAAAGCTAAACATTACTAAATTACTCATTGGTGACAAACTGATAACATGTATCAAGCTTATGTTACTAGACTCAAGTACTTGGATCAAGCACAAAACTGACAAAGGAATGGATTTAAATGTTTTACACTAATTCCTTAAAACTTTTACAAGTAACGAACAACAGTGCTTGATGTCTACTAAGAGCTTGAATGACTCAGAGGAGATAAATAAAGAGTCTTACTACTACAGTAGGAAACTATAATTGTTAATATAATTGGATAGTGGTTCCCTATTCCTTCTCATTAAAACAACACAAACAAAAACAACTAGTAAAACTTTGACATTTGCTTACTCATTTACTTGATAATCACAAACCAATAACATTAACATATCTAGCATTCTTTAACATCAGACCTTATGCATTTACTAGGTAACGCAAACTAACACAATTGAATCTACATCACCTTCTTGGTCAGGTAGTTAATGAATAACAACAAAGGAACAATCCATAAAAGAGTTTAGCAAACATCAATGATTAGGCCATAAGCAAACTAACATATGTTTGTACCGAGTATAAAACATGATGCATACCTAGGCGTCAGCCATGCTCTAATGAAACTACCATGGCTAATCTCCTTGTAACCTATTGAGAAATTATTACCAAAACTAGCAAGTAATATCTTGGAAACTTCCCAAGTGTTTAATTGTCTAGCATTTAATAAAAGGGGAAGAAGGAAACGTTGAGTACCATAGGTGTGTATCAATTCAAAATAAATAGAGATAATAAAAGCATTACAAATTCACCAAACTACTTATTTACTAACTCATTCTCGCTTTGAGCCCATCATGCATTGATGGAAACGTTTAAACAAAAAAATAATTGCTTTCACTAAGATGAGAAGGAAAGAGATTGCTTTCCAAAAAGGGATTGCTCTTAAAACAGCAAACCTCAAAGAGATTTGTTGAAGATTTTGCTGTTTCCGAAACTATCACACCCTTTATCATCAGTTTCATGAATTATTATTAAGGTCAATCAAAACAAAGTGAATCGCCTAGAAGATTTGGTTCCGAATGCAATGAACTAACTATTTTTGGACCAAGAACATCCGACGCGGATCGCATTGAATCCACTATCAAATCCAACTTCGCTACGGCACAGAAAAAAGGTGAAAAGACGAAACGCAGGGACACTAACCGAATGCGAGGGGTAAGGTGCAACCTTTCTTCGTCCCCATCGCCTCTTTTACGCAACCTCACTTCATTTGCGGGGCCTTCTCTATCCTCCTCCCTGGACGCAACCTTCCGCAGCTGCGGAGAGCGAAGCCTCCAAATGGAGAAATGGCGAGGCGAGAAGTGGACTGAGGAGGGGCAGGAGGATGACGAGTTGCGAAGCCTGCTTGCTGTTTAGTCGTTGAAGCTCTTTGAACATTTTTCCACCTCGATCGCCGCGCGTTGGAACTGCGAGCGCCTTTTGTGCCCGCATTTTTGACCCTCCTTCGTCCTCGTCCCTCTCGAGCGTTGTCGAATCAATCAGGAGTTTTTTTGTAAATTAAATTTTATTTCACCCCTAAATTTATTAATTTGAAAATAACGGCTTAAAATTTACAGACAAAATTGTATTTATTAATCGTGCTATAAATAAATTATATTATCTAAATTTAAAAAATACATAAACTTATAAGAGTTATTAATATTCTTTGGTAAAAATTAAAAAGTCATAATATTAATAAAAAATATATATATCCTTTCAATTTTTCTAATATTTTTTGAATAAATTATCTTATAAGTAAAATGATTCACTAATATATTCAGTATTAATTCATTATTCAAGTTTCTTCAAATGAAATTTTAGTGTTTTACTGAAATAGACTGTATAAAATAAAGACGAATGACTATTTGGTACGGAAAATTTCGAATATCGCAATGATTTAACGAAAAACGTTGGTGATATTTTTGTAGAAGGATGTTTTATGTTTGAGGTGTCGAAATATAAAATTAGTACGAGGGAAAGGAGGCACCTCGAACTCATACACGTTTTTTGTTTTTATCCTCGAAGTTCTTGTTTTACATTTGTAGAACATTTTCAATTTTCATTTCACCTTCTATATGTTGAGAAATATTAATTTACGGCCCTTAATTTTATTATAATTAGTTGTTTACTAAAATTATAGGGTGGGTGTTGTATAATAGAGCTATTAAAAATTTTGTTAATATTTGTAAAATACATGTATTTATTTATCATCAAAGTATCACGATTGAAATATTAATTTTTTAATTTATTAAAATAAATATTTTTCCAATAAAAATTGAGATTTATGATGCACTCTAATACTCATTTAAATAATAGCTAAATATGAAGAAATTTTGTATAGAAAATATATATTTATGGAAAAGCTATACTAAAATCATTTTTTTTTCAAATAACAAGCTTAGCTCAATTCCATCTGACCCAACTAATTAGACACGCAGTGAAGCTAATAATTTAGTTTTGTTTGGAAAAAATTTTGTACTTGTGCATTTTAATTTCTTTGCTTCAATTTTTAACAAATAATCAACTTAAACTATGTAGTTTAAGTTTAGTAATATTAAACATAATGAGACAGGTATTAAAATAAGAGATAATGAATTATTTAAACCTAAGAATTTTAAGTATTTAAGATCATTTTTACAAGACGATGGAGGAATTAAGAGAGATATTTTACATACAATACAAATAGAATAGTTAAAATCGAAGAGAGCGTTGAATATTTTATATGATCGTAAAATATCTCTAAAATTTAAATGAAAATTTTACAAAACAATAATTATACCTGCTATGTTATATGGAGTTGAATGTTAGGCTGCAACTCAAGCACATGAACAGAAGATGAGAGTTGCAGAGATAAAGATATTAAAATGGATGTATGGACATACAAGGATGGACAAAATAAGAAATAAAAATATTAGAGCGAAATTGCATCTATTGAAGAAAAACTCCAAGAGACATGTTTAAGGTGATACAAACATATACTTAGATCACCAATAAATGCTCAAGTTAGATGATGTGAAACTATGACAAATACACATCAAATATAAAAGAAGACAATTAGTAATAACAAAACAAGATAATATAGATAATGATATAGTAGAAAATAGAGCTTAATAACGTAGAAAGATTCATACTATGTCTCAACTAGCTAAAAAGGAATTCCATTCAACATTGCATAGTTCACGCGAAATACATCGTGTGTGTGTGTGTGTGTGTGTGAATATACGAGCATTGCATCAAACAAAATGAGCATTCATTCCATTGAACAAGTAACTAAAAGACCTTATATGCGGTAGGCCTTCACGAGGAACGCACTGAGAATAAACGAAACTTACATCGTGCTTCGGCATCTATGAACACATCAAGGATCCATTTCTCCTTAGTGCCTTGACAACATGACTCATCTTTGGGCGATTATCTTCATCGAATTGCAAACACGCACTAGCAATGGTGGCCATCTGCTCCTCCGGAAAGCACGAAAAGAGAAAGAGTCTTAAGATAAAGCTTAACAATTAACTTCAAACATGAAACCTATTGAGTGTACCAAAAGGGCACTTCATCAAAAACTTGCATCTAAATTCATGTTTAAAACCGATGAATTTAGAACTCAAGAACTGTTGGAAGTTACTTTCACAACTCAAAACAAAGGCTGAACCTTTTCGATGTTGAATCATTAAGAGATAAAAATAAACACTGCAATGAGATCAGAAACCACAAATCAATGTTTGTTTGGACAGCACAAAACAATAGAATTTCAAAAGCAAAACATACAAAATGCTTAATTGGACCACTTTTGGTAGTTCAGTTGCAGGGCTCTAATGACGTGTTTAAATGGTATAAAAATGCTTCATTGCATCCTATCTTATGTTTGCAGTAATATTAGTGTGTGTGACTAACTATTCCTAGTGAATAAAACTAACAAAATTAACAAAGAACAAAATATTAATACATGTGCTTGAGTTTGGTTCACGATGGAAAACTAATGCTTTATTTGATCTTATATTTAGTCGTAGGAATGTTAGTGCCTTAAGTGCTGCAAATATGTAGAGAGAGTAAGATTAGATATACTCAGAGATAACAATTCCTTATGATTAGGGAATCACAATTCTATAGAAATTGATATTTCAATCATGATTCTATAAAAATTGATATTCCAACTTCATTTTTGGAACGAGACATGCAAATACATAGTTCATGAAAATTCACAGAGAATAGAATAACTATTCTTATGGTATTGGTTTTATAATCTAATTGGAATCGCACAAATGTTGAGCGAAGTTGCTTCATATTCATTAACTATCAGCTACGGTACAAAAAATCAATCAGCTGGCACAAGACAGGATAAGAGTAAATTATGGCAAATATCACAAGAAAAAGTTGAAAAAAAAGGTTAGTAACAGGAGAAAAAAGGTGCAAAATAGAACAGAAAGTTCTTGATGATACATGCTAATCATAACACCGGCGATGAGAATGGAAGAGCAGTGTGGAAATGTTTAAGTTTTACCCATGCCACTGACTTGGGAGGGTATTTTCCTCCTAGCCTGTTATCTACAATTTCTCCCACCTTATCGTAAGTTAGCTTATCTGCTGTCTGCAAATGGCAGTTCAAAAATATTGTACTTGCAGTAGTAAAAGCTCAAGAATGAAGGTTGTTGTGCACATTGTTTGTAAAGTGAAACAAGTAACACAAGTTCAAGAATGAAGGTTGTAGTGCACATTGTTTGTAAAATGAAACAAGTAACACACATACCCATACAACAAGACTCTGTTCTCGATGTGGTTTACTCTGATCAAGGGGCTTACGACCAGTCAAAAGCTCTAAAAGAACAACGCCAAAGCTGTAAACATCACTCTTGGAAGTAAGCTGTCCGACGGAAGCAAACCTGCCATCCAAGAAACAAAGCTTCAGCTTAAGGTCTTTGGTTCTATCCAGTATCCACAATATACTTCTGCTACTGCAATAGATGAAGCTTGCTGAGAATATAATCAGTAATCACATCTGAGCTGGAGGAAGCCATAGTTTATTCTCTGGGGAGCTCTCCCCTGCCATTTCCTTTCCTTAACCGAACCAATGGTTAGAAAGTGATGCAAGTGACCACACCCCTCCCTAATCAAACAATGGAAGATTGACATGTATCCTAACATACTCCCATGATGCCACCTGGACTTGGCATGCCTGCCACCTTGCCACAATCCCAACAGCAGCTATATTATTAGGCCAAACCTTTCACTGTGCTTGGTGACCCTATGAAAACCTTCTCCAATTGCCCATCTGGAAGGTCTAGTCATTTGTTAAAATCAACCTAAATAGAGAGAGAAAGCAAAAGGAAATAAAGGAGGCTGAACACTTCACTTGATCTTTCAAGACCTGCTGTGATTTTCGTTGTAGAAATCCCAATCAGCATGATTTCCCTACCCTTTTTGGTGCAGCATAGGTATGGAGTGTAAGCTGTCAGTGTTAGCAAAAATTTGATTTTGCTGATGCATGTTGGGGCAATCAATATGGCATATGGATTAACAACCAGAAAAAGGTCTGAAACCTGATTGATGGACATATGAAGTAATCTAAAAGAAAACAATAAAGATACCAACTGTGGGTCTGTGGTTATCATCAAATAGTCCTTTTGTTCACTCCTAAATGGAGTAAACAATTGTCATCTATTATCATATCAAAAGAAGGCATCAATCAAAGTGCAAGTTGAAACTTTCAGTGAGTGGATTTTGACTCCCAATTTGTGTTTTACACAACATTTCTATGATCACAGTTAGTGAAGCGCAACACCCATTGCAAGTATTTGCTAACAGAACTTTAAGTAATGATAAGGTTTTTTGATCTACTGAAAAATAAAAATTTAAACAAACTTACTCAGGAGCTTGATAAACAAAATTTCCAAGAGGCTGGGTAGACCCAAGACTCAATCCTGTGCTAGGAGCTTTAATGGAGAGATTAAACTCCCCTAATTTTGCAACATCATCACTAAATACAAGTATATTGCTGGATTTAACTGCACAATGGATAGCTGGAGATTTTGCTTTCTCATGCAAGTATTCAAGTCCTTTTGCAGCCCCTAGAGCAATTTTAACTCTTTGATCCCATGACAATAGGGGACCTGGGGATGCCCCTTTGACGCCTTTTTTTCCTGTATAGAATATGCAGTTTGTTGACAAAGCACAATGATCATCTGGAAATTAAAACTCAAAAATTAGTAACAGTAAGACACCAAGGTTTGTCATTATTTTTTGTCCATCTAAGGTAGCAATGATATCTCCAAGAGACTAAGAATGTGCATCAGATGTGATCTTGATATAGGTCAGTGGTTAAATGACCATTTAAGGTCTCTCTGTGTGGATCATAAGGCAATCTTTTTTATAAATATTATATCTAATGACTTCCAGAGTTGAAAATATTTTATTCCTGATAAAAGAGTACCATACATTAAAAAAGATTTTTTTTTTACCAGCCATTGAATGAGTAAATACATAGTTATAAGGTCACAAGGTGGAACCATTTTATACCATGCAAGATATCATGAAGGGATCCCATGGAAGCAAATTCGTAAGCAAGGAAGTGTGCATGCCCCAAAAAACCATAACCAAGCAGTTTCACTATATTTGCATGCTGCAAGCTTTCTGTCACTGCTACCTGTGAGTTTCACTATAATAAAAATAAAGTTTGAACAAGATGATACAAGCGAGCAGCAATAGTCACGCTTACCTGTGTGAGAAATTCTTGATCTGTTTTCCCAGAATCATCTAACATTTTTATGGCAGATTTTTGCCCATTTCTTAATGTATCACAGTAAACTCTTGTGTATGAACTTGATCCATCAGAAGCCACATTGCCTATTTTTTGCATAATTACCTTTATATCATCTGTGGGAATGGCAGGAACCTCAATCGGTAGGAGTTTAACAGGTTCTTCTTGAATTATATTGTTTGAAAGCAACAGTGAGGGACGATCTACATCACTATCTCCTGCATTTTGTTAAATAAAACTTAGTATTGAGTGGTTGTGAAGTATGTGAGTGGAAGAATCAATTTTTTAACATGTTATCATTTGAAAAGAAGTTATTACCTTATGATGCTATGAGACATAGCGTGTATTGGGAAGGGCTTATAATTTTTGAAATGCCTTCACCAGATATTTCATGTGAAATTGCAGGAAAAAAAATTCTAAACAGGTATGATTCAAATAACAATTATGATATCATAATTTTTTAAATCAAATCAACCCAAGCCATGTTGAGGAGCAACAAAAAAGTTGAAAATTATGGACGATCAAGGTGCTAGCATAAATCCGATTTCATCAA
Organism: Alpinia galanga; assembly: GCA_037177395.1. NCBI lineage: Eukaryota > Viridiplantae > Streptophyta > Magnoliopsida > Zingiberales > Zingiberaceae > Alpinia > Alpinia galanga. Next base: position 4,065,282 of record JBAMHZ010000056.1, on the reverse strand, counting down.
ACAAATAGAGACAAGCAAGAATATATCTGATGGGCACAGCACAACCCAAGAGTGTAGCCTCGAACTCATCACAAATGGGAAGAGAAGGATGAAAGCCGAAACCGGGAAATGTTACACTCTTCTGTGACTGGTGTACAAATTAAAAGAAAACAAGGTAATTAACAGCATTAAGTGGTACTTAACTATTGCAAAGGCTCTTATGAGAAAAACTGAAAGCATTTCGAAAAGGGTAATACCCAAACAATCATTAATTATAAATACAATCTACTAAAGAAATTTTTAGTTCCTCCAAAGAAGGACAAGTAATATGTTCAGATGTTTACTCCTGTTATTACCTTTTCCTTTTGTGGTTAGTTTATGAGAAGTTCGATGCCGAGGGACTTTTTTTATAAACAAGCACATGGTCCCTTTAATTTGAAGTGGCTGCCTCTATACTGAAATACCCACAACACAACAAAAAGAGGGCTTGAGATCAGTAATTTGCTTCAAACATTTAAACCATATAAACGTAAAAACGCAACTCTTCTGAAGTCTGAACAATATACATTTGAAAGATGAATGGGAAAAGGCATTTAGCTTGGCAAGGATAGAATACGGCCATGCAAGGGGCTTAAAAACACATAAATTCTGCAAAAATAAACATGATTTTGACCCAAAAAATATGATCTGAACAACAAAATACAAATTTTCACCAAAGATCGATCGCAGTTGACGATTGGTACTTCACTCGAAAGCTTGTATGTCATGAACAGAACATAAGAATCTAAGAGAAATACGCATCAGATTCCAGGAAAATTACAAAAACAAAAAAAAACTGCAAGGATATTGTATTAGACTTGAAAGGGGAGAGAGTGCTTTCAATCTTAATCTCTCTTAGCTTGTGCAGTTTGGAAAATGTCTCTTACGGCATTCTCCTTATTTTCACCATTAGGAATCAATCTACGGCAATAAAACTTAAAAAAAACAAACAAACAAACAAACGATGGATGGCGGATGGCTAGTTTCTATCATCAATTCATCGTAGCATCATCGACTCGATGATTCGAGTCCAAACTAACTCCAAGTCTCCGATCGCAGTACAAACTCATTCTGCTAACGCTCGAGGTTTTCCATAGAAATAGGTACCTAGCGTACCAGGAGGAGGTAGCCGGCTGCGCGCCGGATGTAGAGGGCGGAGGAGGAGACACCGCTGGCAGAATAGTCGACGTGAAACTGGAAGCAGCGGCTGCGTTCCAGTCACCGTCTCGTGATGGCACCCCCCGAAATTTCAAAGTCGCCTCCCTCAAGTTAATTACTGACTCCGAAGTGGGTCGACTCACCGACTCACCGGTCGTCTTCTTAATTAAAAGAAAATTAAATCTCAATTGTATATTTTTATATTTGTGATAATTCTTAATTATCATTAAAAAAACATCTTTTTTATATTTTCTATGTTTTTTTTAAATAATTGATAGATATTCTTTCTCTAGTTTGAGTATCGATAAATTCGAACCACACATTTAAAGGATGTTTCGTGTTTTAAAAATATTCTTATCTAATTAAAATTATAGTAATTTCGATCAATTATTTTATATTTAATAATTTTTATCAAAAATTACTTTAATAGCGTTTAAATATATTATAGTGATTTTGAGTAAAATTACTACCATGGAACAAAAGTATTTTTAAAATTCGAAATATCCTTTAAATATATTTTTTTAGATAAGGCATTTTTTATAATAGACTTTTAATTTTACCTTTTACATTTTTATACAAATACTTTTGAATTAAAAAAAATCCCAAAAATCTTCATAAAATTTTTAAACATCTAGCATTTTCATCCCTCAATTATGTATTAAAAAATATATAGAATTATCACATTAACATTAGTAGCTCCCTTCAGCTGCTCCTATTTAGGAGGAAATAAATTGGACAGGTACTAACGTGGACTGTCTCAACAGATTCAACATTTCAAGGGACCGATCTAGGAAAAAGTCCACAAATATATCAAAATTAGGGATTGATCTAGGGATTTCTAAGAATTTATGTAGACATCCTACTATTACATTATAATTTGAAGACTTCAATTACATATTTAAGTTAACATGGTATGACTATGCATTGAGATGAATGAAGTGTATAATTAATTATAATACTCTCTTTCAATTGATTTTTGACAAATATAGTGATCCTAATTTTTTGGATATTTTTAAAAAGAAAAAATAATATAATCAAGCAAAAAATAGATTAAAAAACATTATAATATTGTGGTGATTATTTTAACCTTTTACATAAAATAATAAACATAAAGAAAATAACCTCTCTCTTTTTTTTTTACTTAATTGTTTTTTTTCATTGATTTTTTTTTGTATTTATTATGTATGCTCGAGATTATTTTCCGAAACGTTGACTTCTGTAAGCGAACACGTTTGACCAGTTCATGTGGCCACCTTAACGTGGGCATTTATTTAGTGACAATAAGTGATTCGTTTAGTGTATGTATTTTGGATAATAGCACAGCGTTAAAGTTTCTTCAAGGTCAAACATATTCATTTTCTAATATTTTGAATCGTTTATTGTTACTAAATATTCTTAACAAAAGATACTTAACAACAATCTTAGAATTTAATTGATTTAGCTTAGATTTTTAGATCCTTCAAGATGATAATGTGAGGACAGATTCTCTCTAAGTTACAGCAGTAAAAAGGTCTTATCTGATTATCTTCCTTACCAAAGTTCACACTAGGTCAGATAGCTATTGGTTTCTCGGTTAACGGCTCTCTGATGCTTAAGTTAAAATTTGTAGGTGGAATAGAAAAAAGAAGACTAAAAAGAAATCAAGAATTAGAAGAGTATAATAATAAGTAGTAATATTTCAGCTACCAATCCCTTTGCATAGGTGCATCTCCTTCCCTTTTATATCTGTCAGAAGGAATTTTTTTCATGCTCTCTCCTTTCCACGATCCCCTCTACTTTTCTGACAAAAATGTATACGATGAAATGAGGTGTCGTAGGAATGACAGGTGACATGCCACGACGCCCTTGTTAGGTCGTTAGAGGAAAGCATCTTTCTTATTATGGTATGAAGCCTCCTTTTTAATTGTGATCATGGGTGGTGGTGCCCTTCACCTCTCAACAACCTCATAAGAGCAAGTCTTTAACAACTTCTATAAATGAATCTTTTGTGAGACCTCTTTTAAAAAGAACATGAGCTTCCTTGTGACACTGAACCGTTCTATTTCAGCTTGAGAATTTACTTGACTATAGAGCTGTTTGACCCCTAGCTCAGGGATTTACTTATTGCCAAGCTGTTTGATCTTGGCTCAGAGATTTGCTTGACTGTCGAACCATTTGACCCTGGCTCAGGGATTTACTTGACTATCGAGCTATTTGACCATGGCTCGAGGATTTGCTTGACTGCCGAGCCGTTTGACCCTGGCTAGGAAATTTGCCTGACCACTAAGTCATTTGACCCTGGCTTGAAGATTTGTTTGACTGTCCATTTGACCTGGCTCAGAGATTTACCTGACTACTGAGCCGTTTGATCTCGGCTCGGTTGACCTTTCCTGAGCTAAGTCAAATCTGACTTGGCTCAATAATCATATTCTCAATCGAGCCGCTCTCATTTAACTCGACTTTTTTTCTCTTAGTCTCAAACATTCAGGATTGTCCTATTGACTTTATTTGATCATTTTTTTTTCCATTTTATATTTATAAAATAAAAATATAGTGATATAAGTAATAAAGTAATTCTTAATAAAATAATCAGTAGATTAACATTTTTTTTAAATTTTAATCTACTAACGAAGGTTATTTCGAAAATAGTTTTTTTTAATAAATATTTAAAATATGTTGCGTAATCTGAAACTTTGTGGGCTTAAACGGGCAGATCTAATTCCACAAAATGAACAAGGTCGACGGGTCGAACCTACAGTCCTGCACTACACCCGACCATTTCAGATTAACGAATCGAACCTTCTCCTGGTCCTCCTGCTCTCCCTGGATTACGCAACCCTAGTCACCTGCTCGAGATCGAGATCGAGATCGAGATCGGGAGGGGAGAAGGGCGAGAAGAGCATCAAGGAGATGAGATTCGCATTCACGATGGGGATCCTCGGAGGCCTCCTCATTGCCCACGCTGGCTACGCGACGATTCAGTGTAAGAAGCAATTTTCTCTTTTCCCCCACTTAATTTTCTCGTCTCCGATCGGATCGTGTAACAACTGTATCTTGTATGGCGGCATCTTTGATCCTACGGTTTGATTCATTCTTTTGTTTTCGCTTTTCGATTTGCGGTATAGACAGAGGGATGCTGAAGATCGTGGAGGAAGAGTTCTCTCGCCCTCCGATGAACGTGAGCTGCAACTTTTACCACTTTTTTTTTTAATTGTATTCTTGCAAAATCCACTCCTTCATTTTGCCGATTCATAATCAAATCTGTGTTCTGGATCTGTGGTTTTGAATCGGGCACTTGATGGCTTTTACTTTAAGCTACCTATTCTGATTCACTTGCAACTTGTTTAGGTCGTGGTTGGACTACTACTGGGGTTAGCTATATGCATATGCGCAGCTTTTGCATCTCCGGAAAAGTTTAAATCAATACATCCGGATTCTGAAGAAAATAGGTATTTTACTGCATTCATGAATTGGAAGAAAGTTTTGTCCCTGTTTCTTATCAGCTATAGATATCATTGTTTTGGTCGGTTCCAGGAAAAATTATGCTTACAACGGCCTCGAACATTTTTGAGCTAACATGTTTATTCTTTAACTCTGAAACACTATTATTCATGGAACTAGCATGAGATTAGTGTTTTTCCTCAACTAGATTGCATGATGCTCCTTTTCATGACCAGTAGAGAATTCTATGAACTAAATACCACGTATTACAGAAATTGCCATAGATAATTTGTTAAAACGCATTATCCTGATAAAAATTATTTTCTTAGAAGTTGGACAATCAACTCCATATTTTAGTCTTAGATGCCAATTTTCTCCATAATTTTGATAGAATTAAGTGTTGGAAAATGAGTCCCATATTTCTGATATAGATATCTCATGTATGTACACCATGAATGCCTGATCAAGATATCTGTCCTTTTCCAAAACTATCTCTGTGTTAGAGTTTCTACATCAATTTCCATACATGAAGCTGCCTATCTTTGGGTTAGGGTTTTCTACACCAGTTTCCTTACTCGAAATTGCTAGTTAGATTGACAAACCTTACCAGCCGCATGCCATGTGCGCCTATCGGTTTTCATCCCCTTCTGTGTATGTCGGTATCGTCCATAATTATCATCAAGAAGTTGAGTTTGCCCTAATTACATGAAGCCGGCAGCATGAATTGTATCCCTCTATTGAGCTTAACACAGCTATATCCGTAGTTGATGCTGATAAATACCTTCTCATCTACCCGTCTTCATATCGTGTCAGATATCAACATCTGGACATTGACGCTCCAAGCGGGCACCCAATATCCTTTTTGATCACATGGAAAAAAAAAATCCTATTTGAATCAAACATGTATATCTACTAGGCATTCATATTCAAGTATGAGTAACATTGTTACTAGATAGTGGTTATGATGCTTATAATAGATTGTTTTGTAAAATGAATTGTAGGGTTGTATCCTTACCAGCCAACTTGGATTTCATGATCTTCAATCACCGTGGCAAAGTGTTCCCATCCAACGCAGAGTTCAAGTTGAAAAAGTAGGAATTTTTTTTTTCAAGGCCATGATGAATTGTATGCATTCAGGGTTCGAGCAATCTAGATTCAGTACAAGTCTCCGCTTGGAAACATGTATGAAAAGAGATAATTTTATTTGCAAAGTTGAGTTTTGAAAGCCAACATGTTTTGAATCTGGATTAGACTTGATTCTTTTTGGTTTGAAGTGTAGATCTATCACAATGTGTTATAAAACTGAATCTTGTGTGTCAAATCTTATATATGCTTCCCATGATTTGGTTTGTTATAATTTTTACAAGTATTTGAGTCAAGCAAAATGTTTTGTTCGATTTTTATTTGATATTGAAGATATATCAACTCTCACTATAGTTTTAAGTGGAGGTATTTACCTAGGGATAACAGCAAGTTGTATGTCCTCTACGGATGGTTCTTCTTCCAACAATGCACAACACAATGGTGCCAAGGAAGCAAGAGCCAGCACGAACCTGGTGTTCATCTCCAAGGTCCTTTCCTGGAGGCACATTACTGCATGGACAGTGAGCCAGCCAACCAAATTTACAGTATCATAACGGTGAGCGTTCATTTGGTGATTTAAGAAAAATTTACTAAAGCTCAGATAAAAGTTTTTGCCGTCCATTAATATTCACAACATACCTGTTTGCTCTCTGTGTTAACTCCATATATAAATTGGTAGCTAAAGATTAGGGCTACAAGTGACCTCTTAACGTAGGTCTGCATAAGAACAAAAACCCTAAAGGTTGGTCATTTGGTGCTCTAGGAACAATTAATAAAAGCTAAAGATTATATATAAAAGCATCTTCTAAGCATTTCTGCTAACAAAATACCTCTACACTCCACGGGATCCTCCATCAGTAATTCTCTTCCATCCTCACTAAAATATCCATCTGATAAGAGAATAGGAAAGCTAAAAATCTGGACTATAGTATGACGTCTTCTAAACTTGATAGAGCTATGGTGAATTCTCTTTGATTTCTTGACGATTAGGATAGCCCCCCCCCCCCCTCTCGGATCACTCCTACTGCTTTGTATCCACCATGGTGTGTGAATCCATCCTCAGGCGGCCTTTCAAATTTTACAATATGTGGACACTGTATAGTGAGTTCCATGATCTAGTTGCGGCCTCTTGGGTGGA
>JBAMHZ010000056.1:4037897-4049350 GCA_037177395.1 Alpinia galanga | reverse complement strand
CCTACAAACCTTCAAGAAATGTGAGGGAGGGAGGACTTACCTTTTAAGGTAAAAAAAAAAAAAAAGAGAGAGATAGAGAAAGAAAAGTATTTTTAATTTCAAATATTTTTAAAATATTTATTTTATTCATTTAATAATTTGTCAGATAAAATATTTATGGATATTTTAAGATTAATAGAATTTCAGGGCAGTCTGGAAAAAAAATCTTAGAGTAGAATATTTTAATGCGACTCCGTTTGTTTATTTGTCTATTTTTCTATATATATAAAAAGAAGTTATCCAAATCGGCATAAAATTGGAGAAGAGGCGATAGCTAACGCCTACGGCCACAACCTGCCACGTGCAACGGATGCAATTTGTTGATATACATTTTTCTATAATTCGAAATAATTTCAAAATTAGCTTTCGGTCTCTTGTAACCGCCTTGCATCCTCGGTTCACTTTTTAAACTTTATCTCGAGTTACCCATAACCTTCTGCTCCTTTATGGGGGGGGGCGCTGTCAGTTGTGCCGGTACCTTCACCCGGTTCTTGCACTATATATTTTCACTCTGCGAGAGAGAGAGAGGGGGAGAGAGAAGACGTTGGAGATCTGGAACATGGAGTGGAAGGGAACGGCGGTGGGGCGGTGGCTAGGTTTCGTCACGGCGGTGTGGGTGCAGTGCATTTCCGGTAACAACTATTCCTTCTCCAACTACTCCGACTCCCTCAAGACGCTCATGGGCCTCACCCAGCTCCAGCTCAACAATCTCTCCGTCGCCAAGGACATCGGCAAGGCCTTCGGAATCGTCGCCGGCCTCGCCTTTGACCGTCTTCCTACCCCGGTCATCCTACTCATCGGCTCTCTTGAAGGTCTCGTCGGCTATGGAGTGCAGTGGCTCGTCGTCCGCCAATCGATACGGCCTCTCCCCTATTGGCAGGTACTACCATTTCTTCATTTCCGATGAAGCATTTTGTCGAACATGACGAGAGCGTTTTGCTACATGCTTCCTTCCTCCGCTTGTTTACAGATGTGCATCTTCCTGTGCATGGGCGGAAACAGCACGACTTGGATGAACACGGCGGTGCTCGTCACTTGCATCCGCAACTTTCGCCAGAATCGAGGGCCGGTGTCGGGGATTTTGAAGGGCTACGTGGGACTCAGCACCGCCATCTTCACTGACATCTGCTCCGCGCTCTTTTCCAACGATCCCGCCTCGTTCATCTTACTGCTGGCAGTCGTCCCCGCAGCAGTCTGCACCACGGCGATGCTCTTCCTCCGTGAGTCGCCACCGGAGGACGTGGCGGCAGAAGATGACGGCGCCGAATCACAGTACTTCGCGGTGATCAACGTGATGGCAGTGGTCATCGCGGTATACCTGCTAATCTTTGATCTCACAGGTAAGCATGGGGCGCTCGTGTCCAGAGCCTTCGCGGTGGTGTTGCTTCTCCTGCTAGCGGCCCCGGTAGCGGTGCCGATCCACAAAGCGCTGAAGGCGATTTGCAGATCAGGAGGGAGCAGGAAAGCCGATGTGGAGGACGGAGGAGTAAGTGAGCCATTGCTGGCAGTAGAGACAGAGAAGACGGAGGCAGAGTGGACGAATGGCGGTGAAATCTGTGGTGACAGTGCAGCGGCAGAAGAGGTGGTGGTGGAGGAAAAGGTTGAGAGGGGGAGGCGGCAGCTGCCGGAGATCGGTGAGGACCATACGATAGTGGAGGCGGTGAAGACGATCGACTTTTGGGTGCTGTTCTTTTCGTTTCTATGCGGGGTGGGTACAGGGATGGCGGTGATGAACAACATGGGGCAGATGGGTAAGGCAATGGGCTATACGGACGTCTCCATCTTCGTCTCTATGTTGAGCATCTGGGGTTTCTTCGGCCGGATCGCGTCCGGAAGTATCTCAGAATACTTCATCAAGTACGTATATTAATTACTCGTATCAGTTCTTTCTTCTCTTCAGTATGGTTCATTTAATCGTTTTTGCACCATTAATAAGTAATTTCCAACTTTAACTTATCGTTTTTGTTCTTGTTTTTTTTTTTTGGTGTCTTTTTGATCGAGTAAGTATATTCGATTGCCCATTTTATTTTATTCAAATAGTGATATTGATAAGCTGCGAAGTTAATTATATATCAACTAGAGAATTTTTTTTCTTAGGCCTTTTAAATCTCCCTTTGCTATAAGAAATATTAATTTGTATTTTTCTTAGGAATATAGTGTCAAATAAATTGAGTTAGGGATATTCTTTTGCAGGCAGGATGGAATATTCTTTTGCAGAAATATTTAGTAGTGTGGAAACTATTTCATATCTATTACTGATTTTTTTTTTTTACGAACAATATAAGTAAATGACAGCTAACCATCTATTGATATTATATACGGATTAACTACTTTGTTTGCTGGCAACTTCGTTTTTACAATTCAAAAAATTTTATAGTTTAAATTTCTGTCATGCCTATCATTTGACTCTTCTTAGAATTATTTCGTAGAAATATAATTAAGTTTTATTGTATTTAACTTTCCTGTGTAGTAACTTAGGGCCTTGTTCTAATTGTTTCATGCTGCCTAGCCACCCACACTGCGCGGCACAGTCCAAACCAGCATAAGTTGTACCATACTCAGCCTGAGACGTTTAAGAGTGCCTTTGGTTCAGACGTCTAAGAGTGCTTTTGGTTTAGATTATTGATAATTTTAATTATCCATTGTCAATAAAAATCTTATTTAATTTGGGATTTAGCAATTATCAAGTCATGATATGTTAGTAAAAGAGTTATGGATGGAAGAATTAAAAGACCTCAGAGATTTTCAGGATTATAGAATTTTTTTCTCAAAATTATCTTTTAATTTTTACTCTTTAGATAAAAATACCCTTATTAATTCAATAAATATCAATCATAGCATATATAAATTATTAATATAATTAAAATTACAATCGATCGACTGTTCCCATCGTCGTCGCCGTCATTGCTCGTCGATCGTTGACCACTATTGGTCTCTGGCTGTCGCCGTTGGTCGCCATCGCCACCATGATCGACAGCTAGTTTGCCGACCGTTGCAATTGACAGTTTGCCGCTGTGATTAACAGCTTACCATCAGTCGTCGATCACTGGAGTCAATTGACAATTAATCATCAACAACTATTACTTTCGATTGTCAATCATTGTCATTAGTCATTGATCAGTAATCATCATCATCTATCATCAGTTGATCGATCAACACGACTATCCGTCGATCGTTGGCTGATCAATTAACACAATCATAAATAAATATGTTTTAAAGTAAATGAAATCTTAAAATTAAATCAAGGGTAATATAATAAAATGTTAAAATAGATTTTACTTAAAAATCTCTAAATAAATAAGTTTTTATTTCATTACTTATGATTAACTTAAACAATATAAATTATGTTTTATTCCATATAATTTTAGTTACGTGATTACTTAATAATTACATAATCAACTTTATATATTACTTAGGATTGAATGATAAATTATATTTTATTTTCTATAATTTTAGTTACATTGTTATTTAATAATCACATTTAATCAAGCTTATACATCAGTATTCCAAATTAAATATGTACTTGTGGACTGCCCGCGGGCTGTCGGCTTAGAGTTGCAGATGCCATGGGCTTTGTTTATTTTAAATATAGGTAATTGAATTTTTCAATTAATATTTTAGTATGTGGGTTCGAATTGACACGGGCTCGGTTCAACCCTACCCATGCTTGTGCCAAGCGGGGAACTGTTTGAACGTGCTTAGCAAGATTCTTTTCAAGCCAAGCATGGTCCACCGGGCCTGTGCTTTTGTGATGCCTACTAACAGGACATGCTGAATACAACAGGGCCGAATTAGACGCAACCTAGAAAAAATGGGCATATCCAGGCACGTTTCTGGCCCTTGCATGATTGGTTGACACCTCCAGCTGCAAGCTCTGTTGCAAAGACAATTTTGGCACTAGCCATGGCCTCGTGTTCTTGATTTGTGCGAATTGGGTAATTGCAGTACATGCTGCAAAGAAGGCCATTGAGTTATGTCTCCATCTCATCTCGGGACAGGACCTTCTACACCCCTTTCCTTCATTATTTGTCTACTTCCACTTAGGGATGAAAAAAGTCATACAACCCGTAGATCAATATTTTCAATTTCTATCTTCTACTCTCTGATCTTTTCGCAAATTAACTATGGATTGTTGTTTTCATGTTCGCTTTCGGGTCTTAGTCTAGTCCAGTCCAGTTTTCACACAGTTGCATGTGTCAGTTCAACCCATTTATACAAATTGACTAGGATTGTGTCATTGTGTGCAGTTGCAGGTGTTAGTAGAAATCGAATGTTGTATTTGCATGATTAGTGAATTTTATGTTGCAATGAGTAACAGGAAGGTTTTAGAATAAAAGTTATACGGAGGTGCTTGTATAGGAAAAAATAATTCTATACTCTCAAATATATAATACATTCTATTCTATGTTGTTAGAAGAATAGAAAGAATATTAAGATGATTTTATTACGCATTATATATCAATCAAATTTAATGAGGATAAAAAATTAATATATAGTAAAATTGTGGTCCGCGGGCCGGCCAGTCTAATCCGCAACTTGTCTTGGGCTTAATTGGGCTGAAAAATTTTTAACCCGTTGAAATAATGGACTGATTTATTTTTACCTGTTAAATATTAGATTTACGATGAATTAACCTGTCCTATTATAGATCAATCCGTTTGACGGTTTTGCACAGAGGTGTCCGATCAAAATTTTATTATTATTATTAATGGTCCACATTGATTTGTGCTCTGTTCCGCAGAGAATTTTGTGCAGCTCCGTTCCTAAGTTTTTACCTCTCATTCTTTGGTTTCCTTTGAATGTCTTATACAAATATTTTGATAGAATTACAGAAATTTGGGTGAAGTTTAATGAATATATTTTTATAGTATGATGGACGAATTTTCTTCATTGGAATTAGGAATAATTTATCTTACCGAAACAAAATCTCCAAGTTACTCAGTAACTATTTTCTCAGTTTCACAGACATTTTCATATGTACTGCACTCTTAACAAATTTTCAGGAAGCACGCGACACCTAGACCCGTATGGAACGCGGTCTCTCAAATCTTAATGGCCGCCGGCTACGTGGCGATGGCCATAGGCATGCCGGGCGCCCTCTTCATCGGTTCCGTACTTGTGGGCATGTGCTACGGAGTCCGTCTCGCCGTCTCTGTGCCGACGGCGTCCGAACTCTTTGGCCTCAAGTACTACGGACTCATCTACAACATTCTTATTCTCAACCTCCCTCTTGGTTCATTTTTCTTCTCTGGCCTGTTAGCCGGCATTCTCTATGACGCTGAGGCCACCAAGACGGAGGGTGGGGGGAACACCTGCGTGGGGGTGCACTGTTACCGAATGGTATTCGTGGTGATGGCCTTGGTATGCCTCGTCGGGTTCGGGTTGGATGTGCTGCTAGTGTACAGGACCAAGCAGCTCTACGGGAAGATCCATCTGAACAAGGGAGCGACGACTACGATAGCTGCTGCATCTGATAGCCACTGATATTTTATTCTTTTTCACGGTATTTATGTTCCTTTTTGTTATATTATTCAGGTTAGGAATAATCTATTATACAACTCGTATGTAAATACTTATGAATATCATCATCATCTATCATTCAATTCCTTAGAATTTAAGAATTAGACTATAGTAAATGGTAAATAATAACGATGCTTATAAATACTCACATAAAAATTATGTATGAAATTATTACTCTACTCACGGTACTATCGTGTGCCTTTTTAGTTGCCACGATTTTTGCGTACCCATCGTAATGGCAAAAGAAATGGATGCATATGCAGTTTGAAGCCTATCATGATAATATTCATTCAAATTGTACGATTAGTATGGGTAAAACAATAGCATGTTAAGCAGAATCGAAATAGTGGAAGCATTCTTTTCCTCATTATTTACTGCTTCAAATTTCCATTTTTAATAACAAAATTGGAAGAAAAAAAAAACGATACCATTTTAATTGTATTGTCCACACTTATTATAATAGAATTAGGATTCGTGGAGTGTGTATTTAAATGAAGAGTCGCCTAGGTAGATTTTTGTTTTAAAATATTGGAGATCAAGAAAACATGTTATATATAAACAATTTGGAAATTCATTTTTCAAACTAAATATATGATCAAATTAGTCACTTCGGCATCTGATTCGTGGGAGCGAAATCTGGTTGAATAGTAGAGCATCTTCCAGCCCTGTAAAGTCCACCAAATGTTGAAAGTGAATATAGATCTGAACAGGCAACTAAATTACTAGAGACTAGCCGGCAATCCAAAAGGTAATCAAGAGAAAAGGTTTGCCGCCATATATCACATATGAAAAAAAAAAATTAAGCTTTTTTACTTTTATATCGAGGCATCTGATCTAATAGGCAAAGTTCAAAGAAAAAGATACATAATGCATAAAAGCAGTTCCCGTTCCGGGGTTGTTTTGAAGAAAACTGAAGTATTTCATTTCAAGAGTGAATTGCAGAGATAAGGTTAGGGAGAGCATGGTAGAGAAGTTTGCCCTGACTATAAAAATCCATGCACCAGAATGAAAGTAGGACAATCCTTAACATTGCAAAATGGTGGGTCATATTTTGAGAGAAACTGGTTAGTGCTAACAATGAGAGTTCTGAATTCTGAACAGAGAGTACTAAAATAATAAATAAGAGTGTAGTTCTCACTGAATGATCATGCAAATAACTAAACCAGGATAAAATGAAAATCTGAAGAGACAATTCTCAAGTGTTGAGTAAACAAGGACTGGAAGCGTTGTGCCGAAGAAAATGTGAAGCTTTGTCAATATATGAAATCAAGGATTTGCTGCACGTACCTTTTCAGATAGTTTGAGACTTTATCCACTTTGCCAGTGGTCCCTTAAATGAAAATCTTAGTCATGCCACAGATCAGAAGATTGCATTAGAAGAAGACGTTGGATCATGCTGATCTATTCCAGACGCGGAGTTTACCTTCAAGCCAGCATATGATGAAGCAGATTGCATTAGAAATAGTTGCTAAACAATGAATGAAAATGTGTATTTATATTTTACAAAAGGACATTTGTTACTTACTTTAGTTGCCCCTAATTTTTCTGCAAACCATTCTGGAACATTTTCAGAAAGAAGACTGATGTACAATTCCATAGCAACCTCTGGATTCATGTTCCCCAATCTTTGCCAAGCATGCCTAGCACAGCAAAGAAAGGTAGCCTCCATTAATGTTTTTGCATTCAGGCACTCAGATAACCAGTAAAGATGAACGGCATTCTGAAACAAAAATTAGAAGTGCAAGAGTTGTCTTGCATCCGCGTCTTTGTTAAAAAGAAATCAAATCCCAAGAAAAAGAGAAAGAGAGGGCGTGATAGCATGAGCCTTAAGAAAGGAAGAAGCAGAGAAAGAAAGCCCATTAGAATAGGAAGAGACAATTTCTATAAAGGAAAAGGGATATTCACTCGACTTAAACGCAGTTTCCAAACATGGTTGATTTTGATCTGCAAACAGCTTCTTGAAATAACAGAATTTTGAAGCAAAATAACCCAAAAATATTGGCAAAAGAATTTGAGGGGCACAGAGAGACATAAGCTGAAATCAGGCAGCAAAATCAAGTGATTTAAGGGATTTTGGAAAATATCCAGAAAAGCTTATGTGAATAATGTTAACACATTTGCATTAGAGATTACTCAATATCATTAGAATAACAATTATTAGTTTAATTGCGAGCTTTGGCAATTAGAGGTGCCCCTTGACATACAAAATGAGTATATTTGATACAATTCAATATAGATTTTCATTGGCATGTTTAATGTTCAGCCAATTAAATACTTACAAAAATTTCATCAGTCAGAGTCTACAGGATCATAGAGGATGAATATATCTGACAGATTCAGTTTCATCATTTGTGGTCTACCTTTAGTTGTCTACATGATCATACAAGATGAATAAATTTGATACATAGTTTCATTAGGATGGTTTCATATTGACCCAATCAAACGAATTATACATGTTTTCTCAGTCATGATCTAGCCTTCATTCTCTACATGATCATTTGAGATTTTGATTTCCTGGTTTCCTGTGGAGCCAATTAAATTATTTACAAACTTTAAGTTACAGTCTAGCCTTGATTATCTACATGATCAGGACAAAAAAGGATACATTCAAGAGAAATGTTTAGCAGACAAAATTCTATTCAGGTTCTTCGTTTTAGTTAATCGAATCATTAGAGAAACATAATGTTACTATTGTTTTCCACCATTTCCTATTTGTTCTAGTAATCGTCAAAGTTACACTCAAATGATCAAAACAGAAGGCCAAACTAAAAAGGAACTTACTAGCTGGTGAAAATTCTTTAACGCAAAGATGATGATTCCACATCCATGCTCATACTAAAATCTAACAATCTTCATTTTCTAAAATCACAGTAAGTTATCACCTTGTGAAATCAATTAATTTCTAACTTCGCTGGATTATTGATCACACTCTGTGAGAGATTAAAATTCTACTAAATCCCCGTTGCTATGAGACTAGAGGTAAGGCAACAGGCAAGCAAAAAACATACGCAAATCAAACATAAAAGCTTGTAGATCTTCAGAAGAAAATAAAGACAAGTGAAACTGTTTGACTTAAAAAGGGACGGTAAAAACGATACCATTTGGAGCGAGAAGAAACCTTGAAAGCCATGGGTTGTGGCTCATAGCATGGACCTTCGGTCGCAACCTTTCGGAGTCCATACAGCTGCATCTGCAACTCGTTACTCAGTTTCGACACTGCTTCCGCGCCCTTCTTTCCATCAACAAAGTGGGTCGCAACTCTGAACAGTTTCTCCACATCGCTCAACTCGATCCCTTCCCACTCATCGTCGAAGTGTAGCAAAGCTTCTCTCCTCTCCTCACTCAATGCCCTAGCATCTCTCTTTCTTTCCAAATCTCCCTCGTCCAGATCCACAACTATCTCGCCCTCTTTTGCCACACCCACTTCATCCTTGGCCAAATCATCATCACCTCTGCCAATCTCCACCCTATTGTCTTTTTTTCTTCTAGAAGGTTCTCGAGAGCTAGGAACACCCACTTTACCCTCAGCAATTTCCTTCTCGAGTTCAACCTCAATGATCTCTCGGATGATCGCTCTTTGTCCAGCGAGATCGGGAGGCGAGGGAACACCACTAGACGCGCTAGCCTCACCCCGAGACTTAACGCCACCCCGTGCCCTCGTACTCGGTCGATCGGCTCCTACGACGGAGGCGGAAGCGGTCGGAGGCACAGGCGGTCGAGGTCTTAGATCGCCGGCCGCCGATTCCTGGTTCTTCGTCCGTCGCCTCCTCCGCGACCGATCCGATCGCGGCGGCGACGACGAAGTAAGAACAGCGGTTGCTGGAACAGGAGGCTTACCGATCTCTGATGAGCGCGGAGGTCCGACCGGGTCGTCGTGCTTGTAAGCGAAGTAGACGACGACGATAGGCAATAAGACGCTGACAAAGAAGAGGAAGGCAACGAAACAAGGATCAGCCATGGCCTTCTCCTCTGATCTCCTCCTCCCCGTTGGCTTGCGTTCCAAGGCAGTGAGAAAGAAAACATAGGTATTTATAGCAAAAGAGAGAAAAGGTCGGTGGTTGAACTTTCAAATTCGGTCGAAGCGAAGAGATGAGAACAAAAACGGAGAGGAGAGGATGAGCGCCAAAGAATATTCTTAACTTCGGTGCCAGCAAAACTCATAGATTCTCCTCTCACCCATTCAACAGCTCCTGAAACCGTACCTTCAATTCTATTCACTGGTAAAGTAGGGCCCACGTATGTACCGCTTACAACTGTTGAGGTAGCAAGTGGAACTTCATCGTGCCGATGTTCTAGCAATGATAGATTTTTGAATCACAATTTAACAAGATTTTTAACGCTCATTATCCAGAAAATAACGTTGCTTCAACACGTTTGACGAATGGGAGGAAACGTTCTCTCACCGGAGCCGTAGCGCATAAGATTTATATTAAAAAAATAATAAAAAGCAACATTTTAAAATTTATTTTAATCTTTCAAATATCCGCAATAAATTATTATAGGGAGAGAGGACAAGATTGGGTTACATTCAGTACGTAACGAGAGGCAAACAAACAGGCGAAAGTCTGTCTCAGGTTTGTTGATGAAATCGATTAGATTCTTAGACAAGGCACGTTGATCTCTTTGAGCACGGGAAAGGGACCATTGCATTAATTAAGGTTGGTGGTATAATGTCCCATTATATAAGAAGATTTTGACTTCTTTCTCTATTTTATTGAGTTCCTTACCAACAATTTAGTGTACACCCTCAAGACAAAGAGTACTTGGAAGTATGCTTGCATATAATTTCAAATGTTTATTGGCAGACTGAGTAGCAGTTGCAGATTGCTGTGCTTTAACTCGACTGCGCTGTAACTTCTCCTACTGATTGAGTAGTTTTACTCATTTTTAATGAAAATATCATGCTTCCATCGCTGAATCGGAACTGAACTAGATTTCTGTAATAAACCATATACCTACCGAGCAGTGAAACCACATGTCATGGCCAACAAAATATTCATGAAGAAATATAGCATTCCCTTGGATCAATTTTTCTGATAGGATTTATATTTCGAAATTATCAAATGCAGTTTGGAATTCCAGCCGAGCATTCCATGATGTCTTAAATCATGAAGAAATATAGCATTCCATGATGTCTTAAATCATGGAATGAAAAATGATATCAAAGTTTAAAGAAGTCAATTACTATGCAAAAAGAATCACAACCGAGCCTTCAGAATATTCCTGCCCCAAAACAACGCCAAAAGCACAACATTATCAATGAGGGATCTCCTTAATTTTAATCCTGTAAGAACCAAACATCATTTCACTGTTTTATCCTAGCAAAGCGTCTTCATCTATTGATATTGATGCATGTTATCACCTACTAAGACAAATACAATCTTGATGAAATTCATTCAAACAATAAACATCTTCATAAAATATCTTGAAAGCTTACTAGATTAATACAACCATCTAGCAGGTTAATATTGCATGTCAAAATTCACATAGATTTGCTAAAACTAATGAACAACAACATGACCGAAGTATACACACAACAAAAGGATCATAACGAGAACATAACACAAGCAATATATATGAAAGCACAATATACATATTTAATGACAAAATGTCTGTTAAATACGAGAAGTGTTTACACTGTCCAAAAATTTGTTTGGCAAAATCTAAAATAGGACGCAAGCCATCAAAACCAGCAAAAAGACAAAACATAGCGATGGGCAAGAATTCCAAAGCAATAAAATGCCAACCCAGCAGAAAAATTATGGAACCATTATATCAGACAAGCAAAATGAAAAGGAGATGAAGCAGGGAAGAGATCCCTGTTCAATTCTTGATGAGGCATTCCCTAGTGAAGTGCCCCTTCTTGCCACAGTTGTCGCAGGATCGATCACCAC
>JBAMHZ010000056.1:4016080-4035817 GCA_037177395.1 Alpinia galanga | reverse complement strand
AGGATCCTAAATATCTGAATGAATTTAAAAAAAGCACCAACTCATTTATTAACTCTTGGACTTGAACTAAGACGATGGTGTTTAAAGAATTGACATGATTCACAATCAAATGAGGATAAACTATAAAATTGGGGACAAAGTTCTTTAATATTTGGACAAAAGGGTGACCCATTTGACAATGTGTTTCGAATGAGATGAATATTCTAGAGCAGGTGATGAACTTTGGTACCTATGCGTCAAGGATGTAGAGACTTTCAGACTTGTATCCTTTACCAAAATCTTCTTCATTGTAAGATCTTGAAAAAAAACAATAACAATAGTTAAGAGTATAGGTGAGTTTGCTTACAGAAATTAAATTAAAAGACAACTGAGGCAAGCTTAAGCTAGAGTGTAGTGGAATTAAAGAAGTTAAGAGTAATTATGCTAGGTCCAAGAACATAAGAGATTCCCCATATGCTAAAGTAACAGTAGAAGTAGAGGTATACAACGACGACGACGACGATAACAACAACAATAACTAAGTTTTAGTTCATTAGGTGGGGTCAGCCATATGAATCCTTCTACGTCATTGGGCTCTATCCCCTACTATATCATCATGTATACTTAAAATAAATTTTATCTTATTTTATTATTGCTAACCGGTCTAAAAAAATAGAGAATAAGTTAGAATTATCTGTTATATGATCTTTGGCATTAGAATCAATAATCCATTTGTAGGATAAGAAAACAAGACATGTATTTGGTTTATCCGACTCGGCGATGGTAGTAATTGGTGTGGATGAAGATTTTAGCAATTCTTAGCATTGAGAGAGTTTGACATATTCATCATAAAAAATCATCACATTTTTTCTCAGCCACATCACCAAAGAGCAGAAAGTTAAAAAGAAAACAGAGAACTAAATTTGAAATACCAAAGAGACTCTAAACTTGTACAAAAAAAAGTCCCACACTTAAACAGATGTTGACTCAACTAAGTATGCAAAGATAGAGCAGGGTGATCAAAATAGTGACAACTGAAAAGATTTTTGGTAATGAACACTCTTACATGTGCTAGCTTGTGGGACTGGACCAGAAAACTCGTAACAACATATGTGGGTGATGTGTAGAATTCTGATGATTTATTATCTACCGTCCGATCCTCTTGGGTTTAAGGATTGGACAATAGTGCACAAGCTATCGGATGGTAGATAATAGAGGTGTGCACCGGTGTTCACGGATGAGTTGTGCAGATAATATTCCTTTGTATAGAGAGTATTATACTAATCAAATTACTAAAATCAACGTAAACTATATATCCCTACAATCAAGATAAACCATATCTCTATGTTTCCTATTTTTTATATATATAATCTATAACAGTGTGAAAGAAGATTATGATGTTTCGAGGGAATGTTTGAATGAACAAGAAAGTTAGGTGCTACTTGTCAGCAAGAAGTCCAAGGAATTAATGCTTTTGTGCTAAAGGGAATTGAATCAACTGGAAAGTCATCAAATGAAAATGAAAAATTACTAAGAAAAGAGTTTTTAAGTCAAATATATGCAGGTGTATCTATGGTTATGCTTTACCATTCAATTTGGTAAAGATCTGGTTGTTTATGGAAATGTTGAAATTAGTGGGAGAATATAGTCATGGTCTGAAGCTTCCTTTTCATGATGCACAAGTTACTTTTTAAAGAAATAGAAAAATCTTATCACTGAAAATCCAAAATATAAAGTAGAATACAGAAAGACGTGATGTGCTATAAGTATGACAGGTGAATTGGTAATAGAGGTAGTTCTTTTGCATTTTTTTATATTGCAAATAGTCCAAGTGGTAACTTTTTTGTGATCTATAGATGCACAGATGCAATCAAAGATGTAGACTAGATATTTTAATTACTTCATGAATTGGCTGATAAGATAGGTGAAGAGCTATTGTTCAGTTGTGTCAAATGGTGCATCTTATTATGTAGCTGTTTGAAAGACTTGGAAGAAAAAAGAACAAAAATTAATTTGGTCTCCTTATACCACACCTTTCTTACATATATTTAGTGATCTTTTCTTTGATGACATCATTTTGAAGGCCAAGTGAATATTTATGTTTATCTATCAATATACATTGGATTTAATCTGGTTTAAGAGATTTACTTAGGGTGGTAAGCTAGCAAGATCTGTTATAATTAGATTGCCACATCATTCCATACATTGAAGAACATATTAGAAAAGAAAATGACTCCTAGGTCAAGGTTCGCATCTAAAAAATTTGGTTAAAACTTCTCTTGCAGGCCCACTTGAAGAAAAAGAGTGCAAGATATTGTATTGAGTGATTTGATTTGAAATCAATGAAGATCTAAATATGTGACCCCACTTATAAAATCCTTCAACTTGTGGTGGATGATGATGCTCAATCTACTATAGATTTATCTATGAAGCAATAGATAGAGATAAAAAGCAAATTACATATAAGTTTAAAGGCATTAAGGTTCGATATTGATGTATTTGGGCAATCAATAATATGCATGGGGATTTATAGCTTTATAGACCTCTAAATACAATAATATATTATTTTAACCTTAGGTATGATATTTTTTTTAGTTTTAATTTAGAAGTATAGAAGTGTTTAAGGAAGTAGGGTATTGAATGACTTACAGAGTTATTGAAAATGAAGAAAATATTTGATTAGTGGAGGGTAAGTACTCTAGTTCTCTTGATAAAAATAAGATAAAGATACAAAATTATGCGAATTATAGGAGCATTAAACTAATGGACATACTATTAAATTTTTGAAGAGTGATAGAAAAAATTAAGGTGACCAAGAATGAATTTGGATTCATGTACTATATATCTTCTTATACAACTGATTAAAAAGTATTGAAAAAAGCAACAATACTTGCACATGGTATTTATTGACTAAAAAAAATCTTATGAAAGAGTCTCGAGGGAAATTGTATGAAGAATGTAGCGTATATTAAAACGATTAAGTATATGTATAAGGATGTAATAATAGTGAAGACTCTAAGTGCATTAACTGAAATGTTTCCTATGAAGATGGGATCACATCAAGGATTCACTCTTAGTCCATATTATTTTACACCTAGGTATGGATGAACTCACTGGATACATCTAAAATACTTTACCATATTGATGTTGTTTATAGATGATTTACTGTTTTGGTCAATGAGACACGTGATAAGGAGTAAATGTTAAGTTTGAATTTTGGTGGAAAACATTGGAAGTAAAAGATTTTAGACTTAATAGAGTAAAGACATAATATATAGAATTTAAGTTTAGTAGTAGTAGACGTAGCAAGATAATTGTTATCTGAGAGTTTTAAGTATCTAAAATCATTTTTTGCAATAGTATGGAGGGATTAATAGAGATGTTTTATATAGGATAATAATAGTATGGTTGAAATGGACGAGTGCAACAAGTGTTCATTATGATCATATAGTACCTCTCAAGCTTAAAGAAAGATTTACAAAATGGTGATAGACTTGTTATGTTATATAGAGCTGAATGTTAGATTATAAATCGAGCACGTGAGTAGAAGATGAGAGTCGAGAATGTTAAAGTAGATGTGTGGATTTGCGAGGATGGACAGTTTAAGAATTGAGAATATTAGAGAGAAAGTTGGGATTATGCTTATTCAGTGAAAGCTTCAAGAGATACATTTAAGATGATATGAATATGTATTTAGGTGACTAATAAATGTCTCAATTAGATGATGTATAACCATGATAAATATATATATTAATTGAGGAAGAGAGTGACTAAAGAAATTTGGTTAGCAACAATTATATAAGATAAAATTCATCCAGCATCAGTGTTGCGGCCGCTGGCGGTTGCAATTCGGTTGGATTCCGACCGTGATCCGACGGAGGGATCGTGGCGGCGACCCCAACAGGTTCAGGAGCTGGGTTATAGTGCTCATCTCTCCGATGATGCTGACGGAAGTATTGTCCATTCCCATTTACAGTGCAATTTTATGGATTGAACGACGGAGAACACATCGTGCACGGGCGCGCACTGATCAGCCGTGCAGCATGCCAAATCTCGCTCTCTATATTTAGCTAATCCCACTTACTAGGATAAACACTTGGTTCTTGTTATTATTGTTATAATTCATGATTCTTGTAACATTATGCAATTCAGCTGGCCTAAGAAAAAAAATCTATTTTTTCTTACTTTTTTATAAGTTGCTTGATCATTTCACATTAGTTATCTTATCTATATTTTGATATTGTACCATGCCACTAAACTATTTGTTTAATTATACCATTTTTTGTGATTGGAAACTTATTTCGTTTGACTAAGGATGTGCTTATATATATATATATCAGTCATGTTTAATTTAATTTATTTCTCCTTTCTATTTAGTATTATTTTAATGTTGTCGTAGAGACTCCTGCCTAGGTGTCCGTCTACAACATACGCACTAGGCAATGGGCCTACTTCCTATTGCCTACATTGTGTTCTTATATTTCAAGATGTGAATCTAAGTATATAAGCATCGACTAGCTTTTTTACTCACATTTCCCCAAAATACTGTGAGAATATTTTCCTATTTTCATCACATCCAGGGTCGTTTTATGAGTCACTTCTAGGCTTGCCTTCTAGCTCACCCTTTACATTTGAGATTGCAGGGTTGTAATGCTCTGTCGTATTTACAGATGTTCATAGGTCTAAATATTCTGACACACTAATATATCTTAAAAGAGTCACCTTTTTTATTAAACTTTCTACTATTTACAGCTTATCATGTTTGAAGGTACAAAATCCTGAGCCTCTGCACTTTTGATTAAGCTGATAGTCAACCAGCTATATCTATCCTGCTCTTCTCAAATAGTGTCCTTGCCACTCTTATTCCATGTTAAATTTATTAATTTTTTATAAAAAATTTAAATTTCTTTTGTTACCATGGGCCTTTGAGTTTTTTTGGTTTTTTAATTGGAACTTATGGAGAGAATTCTTTTTTTTTTTTGTATGATGAAAGGTTAAGAGAGAGAGAAAGAAATTCTTAACAACGATAATCATTTCCTTAGAATTTCTTCTAATTATGTATTAATCTAATTTAGTCAAAAAGAGAGAAGAAGGGAAGCCTTGGCGCAACAGTAAAGTTGTTATTTTGTGACCTAGAGGTCACATGTTCAAATCCTGGAAATAATAGCCTCTTGGAAAAAAAAACAAGGTAAGACTGTGTACAATGGATTCTTCCTCGGTACCCCGCATGGCGGGAGCTTCGCGCATCGGGCTGCCCTTTAAAGTGAAAAAGGGTGAAGATAACGGTGATATTCAAAGAACCATCAGTACTAGATAAATTTGTAAATTTTAGGGCAATTATGTTAGTCACCTCAAGTTTTTGAACCGTCTGCAGCCAAACCAACTAGATATTGTAATTATTGTTAAATTCTATGTTTGCAATATGTACGTCATCAGATATTTTTGGAAAGGGCTAGTTATGCAAAATTGCTCATAGCCAGTTGCTGAAATATTCTTTCAATTAGTAACATTTCCTCCTATAATTATTTAAAAAACTTTGTTCTATTGATTTTGCAGTAATAAGGAATTGCGTTCTGGGATCTTCATCTCACCAGAATCACCTGAATTTAATTACAAAAAAAATAACTCGGATGGTGAGTCATCTGTCGTATACTTTCCTAGTGGTTTTGCATTTTCTTGGCTTTAGGATATAAAACTTGTATATTATTGCACATAGTTTTATATGACTTTGAATTCTGCCATTAGCATTACTAGAGGGATATTTAATGGTAATCTGGATGCTACCATGTTAGTATTGAACTCCTTTAATTTTTCCGTGCACCTAATAAATTTTGTAAAAATAATTCTCAAAACAATGTTCCTATGAGCATTCTACTTAATATTTCAGCGGAAGAGAAGTGTGACAAGACTGTGGACATGAAAAAACGATTGCCCTCTCGGGTTGGAGCCCGTAGACAGAAATTGCATTACAAAGGACAGAAAGCCACACGCAGTGAAGAAAACAATTGCTTAATAAAGTATTTCAAATCTTCAGGCAAAGTAGCTCAAGCTTCTCTAGATAAATCTTTCGATAGGGCTGAATCTCTGGTGCAAAACAAATTTGGAGCGCTGGAAAACATTGAATCTCAAATGGGGAAGATTGTGGCCAAAAACGTCCCAAAACGTCAAAGAACATCAAATCACAGGAAGCATGTTTCTACTCCCACAAAAAGAAGAAAACAGGGAACCTCTGAAAATGGATGCACAGTTATGATTCCATCATTAGGCTATTATGAAACGGAGGAAGATGATGACTCAGAACCTCTGTTAAATAAAAGGTCAGAAAGGAGGAAAAAGAAGAAATTACTGGATAGTCTTTTGCGTCAAAGTGCACAAACTGCAGCAACTAATGGGAAGACTTTAGCTCTGATAGGTGTCAATGAAAATGGTGGAGATCAAGATGTTGATAGTTCTGTAATTTACATGGAGGGTTGCCATAGCATGCCCCCCTCTGAACTTGTGAAGGATGTAGAAGCACGTCCTCCCTTTCCAATAGAGAATATTGCTGAAGATCCTTACGATGCGAAACCTCCATCTATGAAGGATGCTCCATTGCCCTACCATGCAGATGATGGAAATGTGGAGTCAGAAGCTTTTGAAGATGAATCTAGTGATATGAGGGTGAAGAATGGTTCACGCAAGAGTATGACTCCAAATTCACCAGATCTTGTGTATATCTCGGATGACTAAAGGTCATGCTCCTTTTGCCAAGCTTTGTTTTGTTTTTGACATCCTCTGAGGCATTCTAACTCCAGTAGGTAATCTTAGTTGAAGCAACTTTTGGCCTTTGTTATGTTATTAGCTTATTGTTCACCCCAAAGCAGATATACAGATTCAAACATCAATCCGGAAGTATATAATTAAATGGTTACTAACTTGTCTTTCATGTGCGCAACGATAGAATTACAAATCACTGTCGCATTTCTTGAATTTTCAAGCTGTCATAGTATAACTTGTCATGCAACATATATATAGTTTTCTCACCCTGCCTTTTTTATATTTTTCAAAATGGCAACTGTCTAGTGAAACATCAATGGTGGCAGAGGCAACTATGCGCGCATGGTTCGTGGATCCTCTTCCGGTTATGATCGAGGTAAGTTTCTCATCTCGCCATGGTTCTGTATGGTACAGGCAAGGCAGGCTTGTGGTTGCAAAATCCTGGATCCGTTGCTTGAGGTGTTTGGAACGTGGGTATATGCCTTGCGCATGTAGAACCCGCTGACATGTTACACTTGCCTCATCAAGGGCCATGTTATTGGGCGATGTTGCACTTAGCCAGAGGCTACACTGTTGCCTAACTCGATGGATAAGTGTTATTTGCCATTGTCCTGCAAGATGGAGGGCTAGAACTGCTTGTGTGCTGACTTTCAAGAGCATTTTCCAATGCTTGATCCGAGAATAAGCTTATTTATGCTGCTCAACAGCCAGAGACCAGTAGACGTTCCCAGAATGAGGTGGAAATACAAACTGTCCATAGTCACAAGGTTCCGACTCAGAGTTTCATAAGATCTTATCGCACTGAGCTAGTTAAATTCAAACATTTTCAAGTGTGCAATATTCAGTGCTCAGCTTGGTAGTTCGAACCTTCTGACAAAACGTTGGAATTTTTTTTTGCCTCATTGCAGCTAGCCTCAAAGTTCTTCCATTATTCTGTAGGAATACTGAAGCTGATAATGATGAAGTTAAATGTACATAGTCTGATTGTCGTTGTAAATTTTTAGTTATCTCAGTATCCATTCTAGCTGCAGATGAAGCTTGTGTTCATTCCTTCGGCTATGAGCTCAAAACAGGGGCAGGCATTCCTTAGATCCAAAAGAAGGTAGTTCGGATTTTCCTTTGCTGCTGCTTATTTTGGGGTCTCTGAAACAAATCTTCGAAGGATTTGGCGGGGATGATAAGATTGAGAGTCGATGCTCGAGTGAACTCAAAGCATGAAGCTCTGGGAAGTTTTAATGGTGAGGAGATTGGTTGGAGGCTTCCAATGGTGATGAGGAGGGTGAGAAGGTATTTGAACAGAACACCATCTCTCTCTCTCTCTCTCTCTCTTTTTTAATCTCGTCTAGAGTCGTTGAGCTTTAGCAATAATTCCCACTTCCAATACACTGACTGGTTGCGATAAGGAATGAGGTGGCTTCTGATACGTTATGGGGGTCACAACAATAAGGAATAAGTGTTTCAATAAGATATACTGTGTGTCATAGTCATTAAAATCATGAATTGATGCCCCCAGGGGCATAGCACGATGGATGGTAAAGATAAGGTGAATTCTCATGCCACTGCCACGAGAATTCGATCTTCTAGGACCACTCTTTAAAATTTGATCCTATGAGATCTGAATCATTTGCATTGTTGGGTCATTTATTGGCATCTGTTTATGCTTGAGTTATAAAAAAAAAAACAAATTAAAAACATAAATTGGTTTTAAAACAAATTTATGAAAGTTGGCACTATTTTTTTTCCTCGACTAAAATTTTCTACCAGATTACCAGTCAACTCGATTTATATCTTATGGACGGATAATCCTAATCCAATGAACTAGATTCTGTAATGTAGTTTCAATTTTCAAATACATAAAAATGTAGAAAAGTCTAAAAATGATTTTTAAAAAAATTTACAGGCATATACGTAGAAAAGATAATTTCTAATGTAAAAAACATAATATCTGGTGCAACTTTGGAATGTTTAAAAAACTTCAGTACTTAAAACTCTATATCCAGTATTATATGACCATCCTATGATGTTTAATAGCATTTATATGACTTAAGTTACGTGTTAGACTCATGAATTAGCGAAAATGATTGTTCCAATATCATCATAGTGATACTAAGTATCAAATTACAATTTATCAAATTGTTACCATGGAAAACATAGTATTTTAGTTCCATAGTTGGTTATTAACATGATTTATATATGTACTTGGTAGTTATAGTCCATTTTGAAACCAAATATCATCCTAACATTTTACTTCCTTCTTTTTTTTTCCTAGTGTGTTTAAATATACAACTAAGTTAAATCTTACATTTAATTGAGATGGATGTGTTCTTATCCTAATGTGCTTACTTAAAATTTGTTAAACTAGAAATAGTATTTCAAAGTTCATCTATAAGTCATTATCGTTCATCTATAAGTCATTATCGTTTTTCAGGATTGCAGCACCCCCCCCCCCCCCCCCCCTCTCTCTCTTACTAGGGTTAGGTCTCTCACCATTGCTTTTTCGTTAGTTGATCTTCAAATGCCATTATAGTGCCAAGGACTCCTGTTTTTTCATCTTAGAAAGAGGATGTATCATGTGGCCCTTAGTAATATCTCTCTTCTTTTTTTACTTGGGGCAATCACTCTTGATATTACCATCTTTATTGCAATTGAAGTACCTCACCACTCTCTTCTTCTTTCTTTTGTCTTTTTCTATCCACGAACAACTTCTTAAGGTCACTTGTGATCAATTCCTTGTTCTTCTTCATTGCTTTCTTCACTATGTGTTCTACATGAGTTTCTTCACCACTTTTAGAGGATGCGGATGATGTTGATGGTGGTGGTGACGATGATGAACTCTCCTTATAGTCTTCCTATTGAGTGACAAATGCTATCGCTTTGTTCTTACTTTTGCTTCTCTCCATCTATATATTTTTCTTCATAAAGCTCCATAGTGGAAAACATATCTTCAACTAGATTCCTTGCCACTGTGTAAGAAACCACTATAGATGTCCACATTAGGCTCCATGGAAATCCATTTAGAACATTTTGAATATGTTTTAATTTGCAATTTCCATTCCAATTGCCATAACTTCATTGGCCACTTTCTTGAATCTTGCATGCATTCAAGCTAGAGTCTCCCTATCTTACATTGAAATCTTTAATGTAGTTATTTGAGTTTTCAAGAGATTCCTCTCTACAAATCTTGAATTTGAGGTGCCCTTGTGCAATTCTATAAGCTTGTTTAACAAATCCTCGGCACTCTTGTACTTTCCAAGCTTGTTCAATACTCGAGTTGGAAGTTTAGACATCAAAGCATAAGTGCCTTTTTCATTGGCTATGAACTCATCATCAATTTTCTCCTTAGCTCATCGACACTTGACTCAATCAACCCTCCATCTTTTTTCCTCTAGCTTTGTACCCTTCTTCCATTGCAAATGTCATTTCAAACTCAATCCGAAAGTAGGTTTGCATTTTTCATTTTCTAAATAGCAAAGTTCCTATCAAATGTAGAGTTGAAGATGAGAGAGAGCGTGGGGTTGCATACGGTGAGCACGAATCATTATAATGCAAACAAACAAACAAAAAATAAAAAATATAAATGCAAGATTAGTAATACGAGTGTGCTTGTGTGCAACTAATTTTTTGTCGAGTTATAATTGCAATAGAAGATAAAAGAAAAGACACAGTGTTAATTTGTTGTTATAGCATGATTTGAAGACCTTGTTTCTACTCTTAAGACCTACGACGCATCTAGTGCGCCACCCACTAATCCACTACAAAGCCTCTCTTTACATAAGACAATTAGGCAAAATACAATACCCAATCAATGGGTTCACACTCAAATAATCCTCACTCTTCCAAGGATGTAGTAACAAAGATAATACACAAGAGAAAATTACTAAAAGCTTGAATTGAATTCAAGTCTTTCATCCTTTGTACAATCCTTAAGATTCGATCGAGCACTCGAACATATTTATAAACAATTAGGATATACCTAATAAATCTTGGGTGCCTAGAATCTTTCTAAGAGCATATATATATAATGCCAACTCTCATTGTGGGCATTAACAAGAGGATGACATCTACATTAATTAAATGTCAACAATAGAATGTTTACATGGAAAATGTGTTGGCTACAAAGATCTTTATATTGATTGAAGCAAGCTTTTTCAAAATTACTTAATTGTCGAAATGAACTCGAACACAATTTGGATTGAGTTGACTCGTGTTTAATTTGACTGGGATCAAATTTTATTTATTTTGACTTCCATATTTATCTTAATTTTGCCACTTAGTTGAGTTGGATTCCACCACATCAATACTCATTGTGGTCAATAATTTGTAATAGGACACACTCAATCAAGTACTAATAAAATGGCATCTTGATAGAGATTTAAATTTGCTGATCATCAGTGATAGATGTTGAGGCTCCATTATTGGCGTTAAAATAGCCACAATTGTTGACTTAACAAAGTTTAAAGGAGTTGTTGATTGTGAGAGCTTCAACTAGTCCCCTCCCTTCCCTTGTCTTCTCCTCTCTTTGGACAGAATGCCACACCCATAAAAGACACACAGAGAAGCATGGTATGGTTCTTCTTGTGACAACAATACATGCATTGACGAGACGAGTGAAATTCAAAAAATATAGAACCGACATATTAACAGTTCTTTACTGTTGCCTCTACGTATGAAGAAGAGTAAATTAAAAATCCATGATGGTCAGCGTAGAAATGCAGAGTCATCGGTAGTCTGACGGTGAAACCAGGAATCGACCTCTTACCCTTTCAGACTTTAATATGACTGTGTTAGTCGTCCGAGTAAGCCCTGTGACTAGACGAGTGAAGTTTAAATTTGTTAGGGCGAGAAAGACCATGAATTAAATTTTACAATTAATGTTCATAAATATTTAATAAGATAATCAATTTTAAAATTCTTTAAATTATTAAAATAACTATTTAAGTTTGACTTAATTTTATTAATCACACTCGGTTTGATCTTGAACTTAACTTATTTAATTGATATTAAATTTCTAATATTGTTCGCAAATCAAATACATACATATGTATTTAAATTAATAAATTATTCAAGTTTATTTATTCAGTTAACTTTTATATTTTTAATTTGTATCAAATATCTAAGTCTTCAGTTTAGATTTCATAAAAAAAAATTATAAGTGCTTTTTTAAATTTATCACCTCATTTAAAAATAAATTTATATAAATATATCGTAATTAAAAATATTTAAAAGATTTCAGGTGCATTTTGTCACAGTTTTTGAAATTTATTTAATTAATTTTGATATATATTAAATCAATTTTTATCGAGCCAGCCGAAAAGGAAGAGGTTACACTATCAATTGCTTTCACAATGGGAATTGACCCAATGATATAAATGCAC
Organism: Alpinia galanga; assembly: GCA_037177395.1. NCBI lineage: Eukaryota > Viridiplantae > Streptophyta > Magnoliopsida > Zingiberales > Zingiberaceae > Alpinia > Alpinia galanga. The sequence goes on along the minus strand of JBAMHZ010000056.1, from coordinate 4,023,707 downwards.
TGCCCCTTCCTGCCTTGCGGACGATATCGTCCGTCCGCAGCCCGGCTACGCGACGAATCCGACGGTCCGTGGGGCCCAAGAGCCTGCCCGTTCTGACTGGCTTCTTGCATCTACTCTGGAACGGACGGTGGAGATCTCATCCTGGGCCTCGGACTAGTACCATAAATCGACCTTGAAACCGTACGGGTTGTTGTTGATAGATCAAACCCCTTGTGGGTTTTTTCTTCGCCTTCGCCTTCGCCTTCGCCTTCGTCTTCGTTCGTTGCCGCAATCGATGCTGCTTCGGAGCGCCTCGCTGCCGCTGTTGAACTCCTCGTTGGTGGCTGCAGGGAAAGTAACAGCGGAGGCCCACGAGGTCCATCTTGCTCCTCTACCGACGACCTCTATGCTCGCCCACCTCGCCCAGTGCTGCTTCTCCTTCGGCTCCTCGCCGTCTGCCTCCTCACCCTCCGGCATAAGGAGAATGGAGATCCCCATCTTCCGCACCCTTTATGATGGCGGTTTCTCCGATCACAGATTCTGGGCGGCGCCTTTTGCCTCCCACGTCCACTCTTCCCCCATCAACCTCGAAGAGAAGGGAACAGGGGAGACCGGTGACGAGCAGACATTCGGAAAGCTTCCCGACTCCACGTTGGGGTCCAATTCGGTGCTGGAAGAGAGTGGCGTGGCGGCGGAAGAAGAGGCGAAACGCTGCTGCGTTGCCGCTGCCGACGATTGTGCTGACGGCGCCGGGGATGGTGGCGGAAAGATATGCATCGGTGGAAGAGGTAGGAGCGGCGGCGGAGGCGATGACAATGACGAGGGAGACGGCGGATTCGATGGCTCAGATTCGGAAGGCAGAAGAGACGCCGGCGATGCCTATTACCTGAAGATGATCGAAGCCAACCCGGGGAATTCGTTAATCCTCAGGAAATACGCGGAGTTCTTGATTGAGGTTCGGGGCGACATGGCGAAAGCCCAAGAATACTGCGAGCGGGCGATCGTAGCGAACCCAGGAGACGCAGGCGTTCTCGCCCTCTACGCCGATGTTCTGTGGCAGGCCAGTGGCGACGCGCCTCGAGCGGACGCCTACTTCGCTCGTGCCATCCAAGCCGCTGAGCCCGACGACTGGTAAGCGAGCTAACACATTCCGTTCATTTTCAATTTGAGCAAAGAATTGGTTGTTGTTGTTGTTGTTGTTGTGCTTAAACGAGTTAGAAATCGCAGCAACATCATGGCTGCGTATGCCAGATTCCTCTGGGACAGTGAGGAGCCGGAGGAAGGACCAAAAAGAAGGGAACAGACTCCGGCAGCCGTCAGCTAAGGAACAGAACGTCGTCCTCCTCCTCCTCCTCCTCCTCCTCCGGTTCCTGCTCCTTAATTCTTCGCTTTCATTTGGTTTCTTTCTCCTGCTCCGTACACCTGTAAAGCAAATTTAAAAAAAAAGAAAAAAATCCTCTGCTGATCGCAAGGGGAAATGGACAGCTTGTGATTTTGATCGTTGGTTTGTCGAAGCCAGTTATTGAAGTCAGTTGAAGATTAATTCGCTGGCCAACAGCTCTTCGTTTAATGCTAAGTTTTTTTTTTCTTTCAAATTTATAATAGTTAAATAGCCTTCCTTAATTTATCCTGTTAAATAACTTTCAGAATATTCATCGCAATATGCCTCCCAAGCTTGGTGCATTAGTAACAGTAGAATTTAGCCTTCAAAGTTTGCTCGGACAGCTAGCACAGTTGTGTTAAAATCCAAAATATCAAAGGATTGATTCCTAAATTTCACCGCTAGGCTATTGATGACTTCGCATTTCTGTGTTGGCCACCTTGGATTCTTAATTTATCTCCTTTTACACGTAGGGGCAGCGGTGAAGAATCGTTAATGTGGCGGTTTCATATTTTATTAGTAACGATAGGATTTGTTATGTTTATTATAGTGAGTAAGAATGAGATTGTAAGGTTTTTTTGGAGACATTTATTCTTTCGTTTTGTTGTACTAGCACTCAATTAAGTAAAATATTACTCATGATTTATAATCTTTATAATGATTATGAAATGGACTGATAGAGACATTTGGTACGAGTAAATTACCTTTTACTACAATTAGTAATGATATGATTGCAAAGTACTTTGAGGATGTTTGCCCTCTCGCTTTGCTAGCTCTCGATTGGGTAAAAGATATTTTTCGTAATTTACTTTTCTTGTGATGACTGTCAAGCCAACTAGTAGGAACTGTCAGGATGACGATTTCATCTATACTATAATTAGTAATAATAGGACGTTTGCCCTTTTACCGTGCTAATGTTCAATTGGGTAAAAATTTACTTTCTATAATTTATCTTTTTTACAATGACTATAAAATCTATTGATAGGAATGTTTGGGATCAGTGAATCACTTTTTATTACAATTAGCAACGATAGGATGAATACATCCACACAATGAAAATTTAATTTTTAGTACTGAATAAATATTTGTTAGCGGAGTTTGAACCATTCATTATGCTAGATTATCATCCAAATTTGTTAGCGGAGTTTGAACCATTAATTTACTAGATTATCATCCAAATTTAATTGTGCTTCTTAGATTAGATTTATTATGATGGTTGAAAGTTTTTATAAGGTCAAATCGGATCACTTTCAAAGTTAATCAGATCAGATTAAATATTTAAATTATATAAAAAAAATCATTCCCCTGAATATTTTATGCTTTAAACTTGACCTAACAAGATAAGAAGAATATTGAAGTTCAACTAGCAAACAAGTTGGCCTCGATCATGATCACATATGTTCAAAAATCACTTCTACTCGCAATGCTATCGACTTCATCGGTCATTATCACTGATCAATCTGTAGCATTGTTGCTTGATTAAGCTACTAGCATCATTGTGAGTCATTTTTCAAATGTTAGCAGTAAGTTTGATGTGTTTTTTTTTAATGTTTAGGGCTTCATGTAATTCTGAGTTGTAGGGTTTTTGTTTCTTCCATAGTTTTCAATTGTTAGGTTCTATTGTTAATGTCCTAGAAGACATATCATATCTCTTTTATGATGACTGATAAAAGTGTGATAGGAGACATATCACATATAAATTTTTCTTGCAAAACAAATCCACAAAAGTGGCCATATCCAAAGTGTAGGGTAAGATAATAATTTTGATTAAAATTACTATATTATCTAGATGGACAAATAAAATGTATTTCTTTTTTAATATAGAGCAATTAAAAATATATAATAATTTTGATCAAAACTACTGTATGAATTTAAATTAGTCTAACTTGGCAATTTAGAGTAGTTTAAGACCTGATAATAATTCTATTCAAAACTATTACATAACTTTAAATTTAGAGTAGTTTATGATTGTATAGTAATTTTAGCTAAAAACTTCTACATGCTTTTATGCTAGTCTAACTCGACAAATAAATATTCTTCTATAATCTCTTACTTGTGTGGTGCCATAAAAAGTCTTTATTGTCCTTAATTTGTAGAATAGTTTAAGACTATGTAGCAATTTTTTACATACCTTAATCATTCTAAATTCATCTTATACTACTCTACTCTAGAGTAAGAGACAAACACACTTCCATAATCTCTAATTCCTATGTAGTTGTAATATACTTCCTCCTCCTCCAAAGTAGAGTTGTTTATGTTGGTGTAATAGTTTTGGTCAAAATTATTATATGAATCTAAATTGTTATAAATTCATAAACAAGCATTGCTATGTGTTCTCTAGACTCATTATATGTATTCGTGATTTCTGATTCAGTGCAATTAGGACCGTAAAGAAGTTTTGATAAAAATTATTACATGAATCAGTACAATTCATTACGGTCCTTGGCCCTTAATTATGGTGTCATTGATTACCTTCCTTTCTAGTTTTTTATAGTTTAGAACCATAAAACCAAACAAGCACTCTTTTATTATTATTATTATTATTATTATTTATTAGCATCAAATTTCTAAGCCTTCGATCTAACTAGTCTAAGGATAATTAGCCCAGCCCTACAAAAGTTTCTTACCACTAGCCATCATGGATAAATCTGAGAAGAGCTCGTGGCATGACAATGAAGTCTGACTCCGCAGTCGCGTTGTCTCTATAAGACTGTCCAATGTCGAAATTGTATTCTACTTGTGAAGGTAAACTTTTAACCTATATCACTTGGCTCAGGGTTGCCAAGTACAAGTTTTCCTATATTCACCATCAGTCATGTCCCAGTAGAGGATCAAACTGTGCATGTCTATGAAATGTCGCAACCATCTTATCGGCTTACCGCTACACTGTTGTTGGTGGAATCGACCCAGGTCACGATTAACCAAACTTGAGTTGGACTCAAATTGAGTTTTGATGTTTGACAATGGTTGATGCTTGACAATATGATTTGACCATATGTGTCAAAAGGAGAAAGTCCAACATATAGTTGGCAATTGGAGAAGTCCAAGTATGGATACTTGGCAAGAAAAGTCCAACATGGTGTTGGCAAGGGAAAGTCCAAGTTGAGACTTGGTAAAGGAGAAAGGCCAAGAATGAAGTCTTGACAAAGGAAAGTCCAAGTTGCTACTTGGCAAAGGAAAGTTCAAGTTGCAACATTGCAAGGGAAAGTCCAAGTTACAACTTGACAAGGGAAATTTGAAGAGCATGGCTCTTGGCGTTTAGCATAACTAAACCAATGGAAGCACTTGAAGGCTAGTGTATAGAGGTGTAAGGCTGATGGAAGTGGCTTGAAGGTTGAGGTCAAGGTTAAGGGGAAGTCCCGGAGGCGTGACCTCTTGGCACTTAGCATAACTAGGTCAATGGAAGCACTTTAAGGCTAACCCATGGATGTTTGATACTGATGGAAGTGGCTTGAAGACTAAAGTCTAGGCTAAGGAGAGTTACAAGTGTGAAGGGATCACATTTTGGGGTGTAAACTTCAGTTTTGGTTGGTCAGTTGACTGGTGATGACCAGTTGAGTTGGACTCGACTGCTCGTGGTGCTCTGGCATTTTGTGCTTAAGTAGTTGACTTGAAGTGTAGTCTAATCGACTAGTGTTGAGTAGTCAACTAGTGTAAAGATCAGTTGACTGGTGAAGGTTGGATAGAGCATAGAAGCTTTGCCAGTCAGCTAGTGATGGCTAAACATTCGACTGATGGTGTACAGTAGTCGTCTATTTCACTTATCTGACATGGATTAAGTCATTGGATAACCATTGTCTCACAATGTATAGTCGATCAGTCGACTAGTGGGTATGGCCAGTCAACTAGTGATGGGAAATCAACCAAAGAGAAGCTTATTTAAGGAACTGAAGAGAAGAGTTGCAGACACCAGTTCTTGGGGGATTTTGAGAGGAAGTGCTGCTGCATTCTAGGTCTTCAAAAGCTCTCCAATGCAACCAAAAGCAAAGTGATCAAAGTAATCTTCTTGTAAAGTGTTTTCACTTCTTCATTTTCATTTGCTTATTGTAATTGGTTGTTTCTTGTTGTAAGCTCATTGTAAGAGATTTCTCCACCTCCAGTGCCATACTGAGAACAAGAAGTTCATAGTGAGTGTAGATCACTAGAGCTCGGCCATAGAGTAGGAATTGTAGGGTAGGTTCTGAACCATGTAAAACTTGTGTGTAGTACTTGTGTTGTCTTTCTTATTATTGTTTTTAGTATTATCCTGCTACGCTTAATAAGTTTTATAGATGAACACAAGCAAATGACGACGAAATGGGGGAATCACTATTCACCCCCCTTCTAGTGACATTCAAGGTCCTAATAATGGTATCAGAGTCATGATCCATGTCAATTCATGCACCTCGAATGAAGGAAGTGAGACTCCCATGTCCGGATCAAGAGAACCATACACCAAGCAAGAAGTCCGATTAGGTCACGAGGATCAGACAATTGGTAGGAAGTCTAGTTGGTTTAGAAGGACCAGATAATTGGCAGGAAGTTTAGTTGAGCTAGGATGACCGAACAACTGGCAGAAAGTCCAATTAGGTCAGGAGGACTAGACAGTTGGTAGAAAGACCTGGTGGGTTGAGAATCATACATCAAATAGAGAAAGTCCTTCAATGACAGATAGACTTAAGGGGACCCAATGTCCTTCGTTTGAAGGAGGGATTGTTGGAAGTATTGAGAGTACAATCAAAGTCCTACATTGGTAAGATATAAAAAAGATAATGAGATTATAAGATGAAAATATTTCCATTGGTATGATGCATTTTAGGTAAAACCCAAAAAATAAAAACTATGAGAGCTTAGGCCCAAAGTGAATAATATCATACTATTGTGGAGATATGTGAATCTTATAGATGTTAAGGATTGTTGGGCCGGTTAAAAGGGGAGTTGAATAGATGTGACCCCCAAATCGTCATCGTTTGCTTGTTTGTCTTTCTATAAGAGATTAGCACAACGGAATATAAAGAAAAGTAAAGACAAAGCGCGACAAATCGATTTATGTGGTTCGGAGATGAAGACTTTTATTTCACGGCTGTCTATAAGATGAACGACGCTTGCGATTCTTCGGTGGATCAAGCCCCGGTAACCCCACCTAAGTCGATGCTCCTTGTCGGTGAAGAAACCTCGCACAAGCTTTACGGATGATCTTAATATTTAAAGGAGGTAAATCAAAATTCAAATTGATCAGTGTAAGTTGAGGGATACTTAAGAGCTCAGGACGGTGAACTCCTCAGAAATTGATCCCCATTCACTATGAATTTATTACATTTATGTTGATCAATTGAGTTAGTATTGGGGCTTATTCGCTACACATTATAACAATTATAATTTGTATAGCGTGGAGATATGTTGACTGAAGGTGCCGGGTTCGAGCCCTCTTATCAACACCTATTTTGGGATTAAAATGTTGATTGGGGGCTGTGTCGGAGCCGCCCTTATCAACACCGTGGAACCTTGCCTCCAAAAATCCCTCCGGGGGTTTCTGATATGGGGGCCGCTTCGGCGGCGGGGCAGGTCACGTTAAAAAGTTTACCCAGGACAGTTTTGTCCCCACGAGAGGGTCTCGTGGCAAGCGCAGCAACAGAGTTGCACAATAGAGCAATGATCAATCCCCAAGGGCTGCAAGGCTTTTCGGAGTGCCTGCCCTCCTACTGCGCTAGCCCTTTGTTGGGCACAAAGTGCTCCTCGTGATTTACCTCCTTCGTGTTGGTTGTGAGACCGATTGACGGGGGCGCTGAGGGCGAGCGAATCGCCTTTTGCACAATATATGAAGTTTTAAAATTAATTTTCAATTGATACAAAATACTGTTGAATTTTTATTTTTTTTATGCAAAAAGATCTAAGTGGAAAAGTAATAAAAAATAATTTAATGCGAATATTATCACATTTTGCGAAGTGACTCAAACGCATATATAACCGAATTGCAAATACTGTCCTTCGGAAACGAATCGGTTCGAGGTTCCCAATTCGACTTGAATCTCATTTGGTCTCCTTCTCCCTCTCGCTCTCTCTCGCTTTTCACCTCTAACGAACGAGATACGAATGAAATTTACAAATAAAATAAATTGAAAAGGAAAAAAAAAATCTTCGAATACGTCTCGAAGAACATAATCTTCAGCGAGAATCGGCTCCTCGAAGAATTGAGGAAGAAGGCAGAAGTCGCCCAGTGCGCTCTCGCCGGAAGCCCTCCCAGGAGAATCGATTCATAGTGACGCTTTTCCGAAAAACGGTGGGATC
>JBAMHZ010000056.1:3955319-3966041 GCA_037177395.1 Alpinia galanga | reverse complement strand
CTTTGATGCCTCTGAAGAGGTATTAGATGATATTTTTTGGAAAAAAAAATCATATGTTAGAATTATAGGTCTCTGAGCAAGCTTCGATTTGGTAGATTATGTGTTTTGTGGCTCCATCTGAGTCAAAAGTTATGATCGTTTTACCTTTAGCTACTCCTCCGACGTTTAGTCCGATTAAAGAGCCTCTTGCTGAGGATGTATAATAAAAACAACAAAAATGTACCAAACTATGTCTTAGATTAGTAGTGCGGGAAATAAATAAAAATTATATATATATAAGAAAAAAATTGCTCAATTAGTGGTTGCACCAAATCTGAGTGTCCCCGCTTTAATACCAATTGTAGGATCGAGTAGTTCGTTAGAGGGGGATGAACAGAAAAAAACTTTTTCGTTTAGAACAAAGTTAAAATGCAGTGGAAAAGTAAATTGCAAATACAAAAACACAAAAAACTTTTTTACTTGGTTCACAGATGAATGACTGATAATCCAAGGCTTGCGATCCTTGATCGTTTATCGAGGGACAATCACTGGAAATCTCTTTCTCGTTAAAGATAAGAGACAATTTACAAAAAGATATAAAGAACTGTAACAACCTTACCACCCTTATCAATTAAGCACAAGTAAAGATAAAAGATAAAGAATAAAATAAGTAACCAAATGTACGATGGTCGATCCGGAAGCTTTAAGCGTCTCACACTCCTCCTGGAACTTTCCCAGTTGCACGTTTAGAACTTTGAGGATCATAGAGCGTTGTAGATGATGTGAATGATTGATTTGAAGCCTCTGTTTGAAGTCACTTTTATAAATATTATATGGACGCCTGGAGCTGAGTCTTGATCCGATCTGCTAAAGCAGAGCTTTATCCTATTCCAAGCGTCTGGATTTGATCTAGTTGCTTAGAACCTTTTCGGGCGCCTGAATCCCTGGACTGGATCTGGGCATCATCTAAACCTCGCTCCACTCGCCTGGATTCTTTCTGGGCGCCTAGATGTACCTGCATCACAAAGATTAGCCCAACATATATATAAAGTATGATTGATAGTTATGTCAGCTATCATGTCTCAATCTTGAGTTTCCAGAAAACCCTAGATTGGACCGACGTCTAATGCTCTCTTTTCAAGAGCTCATCCTCACACTCCACTCAGGAGAATTTAGTTGCTGTTAAACCTTGGTCCACCCAACCATTTGAACTTTTGCTCACTAAATTTCGATTTCAGGACTTTCTGATAAATTTTGGTCTTCAGACCATTTAGACTTCTACCCAGTCTCCTCGACCAGGACTTTTTAACTGGTGTTTACAACCCCCAGGACTTCTGCCTGATGCCCTCAACCTTTAAAGACTTCTGTCTAGTATCTCGAACTAGACCTTCCTTGTCTAACCTCAACTTAGGACTTTCCTATAACTTTCCTACAATACCGGATATGCATCAAGCGCCGTATGCATGGTAATATCATCTTTGAACAGGTTTGTGATCCAAGCAATTGGATGATCCGAACAACCAAAAATGCATTTGGACAATCGAAAGCACATATAAAATACGGATCAAAGTAAGTTATAATCAAGATCCAATGTGACAGAGCCTCTAAGCAATCGAAGTTGGTCCGAGCGACCAAATGGCTGCCATGTTAGCCGATCGAACAATGACAAATTTTTTTTTAGATAAAGTCAGAAGCTAAATCCACAAGGGTTCAAATACCCAAAAAATTTCCAAGCATCCAAATAAATATCCCGTTGACAAATCAAAGTGGCAGCTATTATAAAAGAAAGGTTAAGGCTGGAAGGAAATGACAATACATATATACACCGAATACTATTTTCTTCTGTTTTATATTTTGCATTTATTATTAATATGTGTATCCTTATTAAGTAATTAATAAGAAAAAATAATTTTTAATTGTAAATATACTATTCACTCCTACCTCTATAGCCATTCAAACTTCCGCTACATAAACATTTTGACAGGGAAAAAAAAAGGGAAACTGACGTAGAATAAAGATAGCAGGATTTTTTTCCCCCATTTTCCAGCATGGTATTGAGCACTAATCACTATACAGTGACAAACTAAATTATGCAAATTTTATTATTTTTTTGGTTCCTTGTAAAAATCAGTAAATTGCAAACCAGGCCAAGACATTGTAGAGAAAAAGATCAGTTAAATCTCCACGGCATGACATTAAAAATACAATGATCAAATAAAGTTGAAATGTTTTAAAATGAATATACAAAAGGTTGCGTCTTAGTAGTTTAATTTAGATAAAACATTTGTTTGTTTTTGCAGTGGAGGTGACGAGGCCGCCGTAGCATTTCTGGTTGAACAGATCCACTGCCGAGGTGTTTCAACATCATCACCTGAAACTGTTGGTATGTGCCATCCCCCGTCTTCAGACTCCTGAAACCGCAACCATGAGTTCCGAGTTGAAGATAGTGATGAGACCGACTGTCATAACTAAAATCAGCAAAAGTTTTGAATAGGGTACAACTAATCACCTGTATAACTACTGAATATGGAGGTGGCATGTGAAAAGCGAGACCATCGGAGGAGAAGGTCAAGCGCACCTGTCGACATGGGTAAACAAGTTTGTGCCTAATGAATTACACAAAGATATCATTGCTAAATTGGAAATGTGAAGTTATAAGATCCAAATGCTCCCAAATAGTTACAACTCTAGCATGGAATAATTGGCCGGGGTGGACAGCTCCCTGTGAGCTCAAGAAAATAAATAAACAATTACAGTGACCTTTTCACGTAAAATCCACATACACACAAAGATCATGCATGACTACTGTTTTCATAGTGTTTGAAGCATTCTTTTATCTGCCAACCTATCACAAGCATTTTATGCAATTTCAATACCACTTTATCTTCAAAATTGAAATCATGCCATGTACTGTGTTTCTTGTATTTTGTCTTTTATTTTGACTTTTACAAAGAGAGATGAAGGGAGACACGACAATTAAACTTTTATCTTGTTAACTAGTTTATAAAAATATTTTAAAATAAAACATAAGTTGCATAAAGAACATTAATTTTTTTGTTTTATTTCAATGCAAACACTTAGTAGACGATTTGTTCTAGATTGGTTTATTGAGTAAATGACACACTAGAAACTTCATCTACGTAGAAATATTCACGTATCTTCTCTAAGCACGACTTAAGCAAGATTCAGTTTAGCTAAACTCAACTCAAGTTAAAATAAGAAATATTTTTCCAACTTATTTGTTGTACAACTGGGTATACGGTAAGATATTCGTGATTTCGCCTTTCTTTTAATTTTTTTTAATAAAAAATAAATTAAGTGATATAATTGATTTAGGGTTTTAACTGAGTGGTCTACATCTATCTACACGGTAGTTTAACCCATTCAAACCTATTTCTTAATCATTCAATTGGTTCAAAAATTAAAATAATATTAAACTGAAAATAGTAAATCAAAGACAATCTATAGTACGGCACGCACCATGTCGTATCCAACATAGTAGTAGCTTATATAATACTAGGATGTAGAGTTCTATATTCTTCAATCTGGCATGGTAAAAGATGGGATGTAGTAATGCTGAAAGCAATTTAAAGAACTAACTCTGATACCATAGGCATTCAGGTCCTATGTTAGCCACAGGCTGTCGAAGAAACAGAAGTCCAGGTCTTCTACGCACAAAAAAAAAAAGAATGTTCAACTCAACCTTGAGGGTGCATTTAGTTCAAGGTGATTATTGATAATTATCTACCTAAAATTATATTATTTAACCATATTTGGTTCAAGTATTAAGTGATTCTTAGATAATGATGGGACATATAATTCAGAATCACATTACCTCGAAAGAGTGAGATTCTCTTGATTCCAGAGTTTTTCTTGAACCAACAATATTAGATTATATTTTATTCTCCATAATCTTGATTATGTAATTACCTAATAATTACATAACCAAGGTTATATATGATAACTTGAACCAAATGCATCTTGAAGGTTTTGGGAAAATGCTATCCTTGTTAACAGGCTAATGACAATGACTAACTGCTACTTTTCTATCTCTAGACCAAAATAAAGTGCATACTCCAAGGGAATATGGAGTTTTCAAGCTTCTTAAGTGTATACTTGTTTCTTCTAAAGAACTAGTTAAAGAAACAAAGGATCTTTAGTTGACAACTGATTAATGAGAAGGACAAGCAAGTTGCTCAAGTGAATGCCATTAAGCTATCCGGAAAGACTACCTATTAGCATGTGCTGATTTGCATAGCATAAAATGGTAAAAAACTTGAGACCATAACTTCACACTAAAAGTCCTTACCCAATAGTCTAAGCAATCCCGTTTGTCTTAAATTGTCTTCAAATTTTTCAAGTTTCTATATCGCATGCTAAGAAGCCTACAACTGTATTTAGATTAAAAACATGTAGAACCCAAAGGGGAAGGTATGGACATGAAATACCTTGTTAACACCCTATTGACCACATTTGACCATTTATTCCCATATTTAAAAAAAAAAATTAATCTTGTGGCAACGTGGAATTTCAAATTTCATAAAAGCACAGTAATTTTCTCTAGAAGCCCTAATGCAAGAAACAAAGTGCATCTTTTGCTAGTGGTAAGTATGGCTAGAAAATTGTGACAAGTATAGTAAATATTAAAAGGAAAAAAAGTACTATGCCACTAGACTGTGTCCAAGAGATACATAACCCGGTTAAAAGAAAAAAATGCCATACTTATCACTAAGAACTGGCAACAAGTATAGTTAATATGCGCAAGTCAGAATGTCATGGGATATCTAGTAGCCAAAAGAAGTTGGGAAAACTTTTAACTTGTCCAGCAATGCAATAGAGGTAAAAAATTGAGACAGATTGTCAAAATTTCCCCAAGATATCAACCACATAGATAAAACTTGTCTAAGTAGGACAAGCATGAGTTAAACTTCTTAGCTGATTAACAAAAGGTATTCATGTAGATTACTGGTGTACATAGATGTTTCATTGTTATTAAGGTTTGTGATCAATAATTAGAGTTTCTTAAAAAAATTATTTAATTTTTAAAAGAGTTGTTTAGATGCATTAGATTCCTCCAGCCATGATGAAGCAAGAGGATAGGATCATGTATATAGAAAGCTTCATAGACCTTCCCCACCCACTGCAACAGATCCAGCATCAACAGCAAGTTTGTTGCTGTGACTTGAAGACCCACTATGTACAATCTGTAGACACTTCCTCACAAACACAAATAATATCCACTGCCTTTTGAGGAGATTTCATCTCTGAACCAATGACATGAACACCACATGTTGGTACAATGATATTTCCAAGTAGGAGGCAACCAGGCTGTTTTGATATGTTTGACGGCATTTATGTTAGGTTTATCATTTGTTTGTGATGTGTGCATCAAGTATGCTAGAACTTGACGAGCTTCTGATTCAACTTGGTCGAGTTATTATGGTTGACTTAAGAGGGTCAAGCTCAATAGCTCAAAGGATCATATTAAGGTGGACCAAAGGAGATTACAAAGGATGTTTTGGAGTATTAGGGAGCAAAGAGAAGTTAAAGACCTAGAATCTATGTGAGCTATGAGATTACGAATGATTGAGTAATATTTAGAGTCCACACTTTTGAGCTACATCATCAGAATGATGATTATGGCTATAAGGGGTCTAGTCTACCTAGTGACTTTAGGAAACTTTCAACTAAAGGGAATAGGTGTTAGATTATAATTGATGGTTCAACTTGATTTGGGCTTTACAAAAGCTTACAAGGGTGCAAGTCAAATGCAGTGGAGATCTTCTAGCAGATTTAGTCGACTGGAGGTGAGCCTCAGTCCACTAGATAGTTTAGTCATCGTTGACTAAATGCCAGAATTCGAAGAACATAATGTTTCTGTTCAATATATGGTTGCCTAAAGTTTTGAGTAATCAACTGAAGAAAGTTTTCAATTGAATGCCTAAAGTCGTTGGTAGCTTAATGACCAGAAATGTCTAAATTGACTAGAAGCAAGTAAAATATAGTCGCTGGAGCATATTCTACATACGCACAGGAGTTTGTTTGGCTCGGTAAGCATGCATAAAATGATTTAAGATTTTGTTGTGACCAAGTGTTCAAGTTGAACAGCATCTAAGGGCTTGCTATTATAAAGTGAAGACTTCTCTACAAGCTCTTAGTAATTTACTCTTTTAGGCTCCTTTAATTATTTCATTTCAAGAGAAAAAAATTTGTATGGGGCTTGCTCTACCTTTTGTAAATGAGACATTCATAGGAGATTTACAAAAGTGATTTGTCTAACAAATTGATAGGTAGTAGATAAGCAGGTCTCCAAACTACGTAAAATCACTTACTAGAATTGTCTTTATTCTTATTGTTTTATATTACATTTCTATTAAGCAAATGTTTGACGTGCTCAACTAAATCCACATGTGAGCATCCTGAGCAATTCAATTGACTTGTTTGTGTTATTGCAAGAAATAATTTTTTTTTTTAGATCACCACCTATTCAACCTCTCATCTAATTGTTCCTAGTCATACACCATAGCAATCCTCCAGTTGGTATGAAAGTAAGGAAACTCTTATTCAAGGACTAATCGCCTATGAAGTAAATGAAGAACATGCATTTCTCGCTAATAGAGTTTGTGGGAACTTCAATATAAAGAGGAGAATGTAGATATATTTCCAAATTGGTAATGTGTGGCTATGACAATTGATAAAGGATATAAAGTTCTGAGAGATTAAGATCAACAAGTCTTAAGATAGCAAAATGAACTAAAAGCAAAAACAAGTCCTTTTGATGAACACCCTTCTACTATAAGAGCTAAACAAAGAAAATACACAAACACAGGAATTGTGAGAAAAGTTGATAGACTAGCATGAGGCCACATCCGTTGCAACTTGTGAAGAGAGACCTACTCAGAACTCCAATCAACACCTCCATGACGTGGGATGGAAAGAACATCACACAAATGCATTCAAGATATAAGGAGTTCAACAGGTTGATAAACATAGAAGAAGAAATTACAAGTCAAGATATGCTTAGGAAATGCATTCAATGATTTCCTGAAGACTCAACAATGGGCTTTCATGATAGATGTTTTCTTAATGTTAGGGAATTTAAATGTGTGTGCTTTAGAAGAACAATTTTCTAACGTGGAAAGCCAAATGTGTGAAGATCGAACAAGAGAAGCAACTAAAGGAAAGAGAGTTGCATTCGTAATAAACCAGGAATAAAGAAGATGTTCCTTGCCATCATTATCCTATTCTTCACCTTCATCATCATCTTCATTGGAGAGCGATGAAGAATCACATGTAGCACAAATAATGATAAAGGCATTTAAGAAGAATAGGAACCTAAGCTGAAGTTAGCTAAGAAAGATAGTAAGAGGGAAGAAGAATAACAAGAAAGAAGAAAAATAAATGGTCAAACTCTTCCATTGCAATAAAGAGGAGCATACCAAAGAAAAGTGTCCAAGATTAAGAAAAGCAAGTACAAAAGGAAAAAAGGCAAGGTAGTAAAAGAGAAGAAAAACATGTGGGCATTAAAGGCCACTTGGAATGAGAATTCCAGATCCGAAGAAAAAGAAAAGAAGCAAAAACCCAAGAACAAATAAGATATAGCATAAATAGAGGTTCATGAATGGGTGGTCTCTTCTTCCTTTGAAGAAGAAGAACAACAACCACTGACAAGTCATTATGCTCAGGCATTCATGGAAATTTTAGAATTCATGTCGAGTTTTTGTAGTAACAAGGGAGAAGCTAGCACAAGCCAAGGGGAGCTTCACATAACTCAAAAAATAAGTATGAATTAATTCATACAATTGCCAACTTAACCAAGTTATTAGGAAAAGCCAAGAGTAAGAACAAAACCTTAAAAAGTTATTGTCAACTCGGAAGTGAAAAAATAGTACATTTCCACCATCATATGTAGTTAGCCAACTTAGAGTTAAAGAACTTGAGGCCAAAAACAAAGAGGTAAACTTGAAGAAATCTTTAGAAAAGTTTACTATTGGTGTAAAAGGCTCTTCTCCATCTAAAGAACCAAGATCTCCTGACCCAACAAGATCTGCTGGTTAAGCGTGACCCAGGTACCAATGTTTGTGTTCATGCCTAGCCATGTATTTTAGATTGTACAAGCTACCCACATCAATAATCAGATAGGGATGTCAACTTTGTTATTTTTGGAATGCTGTCAACTTTGTTATTTTTGGAATGCTGTTTGAAAATTATTTAGAACACAACTTATTCTCATCCACATTTTATCTGCAACGAATAGTAGGTTGTTAATTGTAGTTTAAGAAATTTGCTTAGACACCTAGTAGGGAAAAACTCGTGGAGGATTTTATTTTTCCCATAGCCAAGTTTGCTTATACAACTCCATATACCAACATACAACAAAAGTCCATTTGAGGTTTTCTGTGGGTCTAAAGATTGTCACCCCGTCAATTCGGTTTCATTACCTAATTTTTAACTTTCACCTTTTTGATCCTTTTGAGTTCACTTTTCGCCTTGTTGAATCAGTAGAGGGTTTTCCTGATATATTTGAGATACATGTCAATTTTGCCATGCACAATGAACTGTATAAAATTCATATAAATGCACATCATAGACAAGGGAATACAGCTTAAGAGATTGCCCTTATATGCATCTGCCCTATGGAATTTCCCAAAAACTCCCACAAAAAAATTCATGCTCGATCACTGATCTTCCCATATTGAGAAAAAAATTAAGTCATAAGACATAAGATTGATTACCACATGAATTATTTCAAATTTTAACATAGAAGATTTAATGTCTTACCGAGAGACATTCAAGCATCCATTTTGTTTATTGGTTTGCTCAAAGATAGTACTCTAACTACTTCGGGATCCACTCTCTCTCTCTCTCACAAAATCAACCTATATTATTGAGAGGGTCATTAATATACAAATAGTGCTAGCTCTCCATGGAATCACTATAAGATACTTACTCCACTAGAAAGGACTACCAAATATAAAATACACATGGATCACAAAAGAACTACAACACACAACATCTGACTTACTCGCTGAGATTCAATAAGAGACACCAAAACCATCTTCCACAGAGGCACCTCATGATCATCCAATTTGCACTTAAGTGAGGCATTCCAAGACTTGACAAAACATACTGTTGTCCTACTCGGGGTTTTATAAATTTTGTTATTTAAATTTTAAAAAGTTGTTTAGATTTACTAGAGTTAATCAGTGGAATTTTCACAAAGACCTATTCATATTACTTGTCTATAAAAGAGGTTAAGATATCTTGTATTAGATTAACTTTACATTAATAACATTATTTCCCCTCTTCATTCATCGAAAGCAAAGTTTTGGGCGACACTATTTGTTCATGCTGCATCAATTCTACAGTCAAGGATAAATTTCCTGCTAATTTTTTCTTGTTGAAAATGAAAACATTTATTCATAACATTTTTAAATACCTGATGCTTCTCTTTCCATCTAGGAAAGAAACTAGTTCCAAGTAGTTCAAATAAGTGGTCTCTCATCTCATCATTTGTGACAAGCAGCGATCTACATCTGACAGCTGCATATAGCCAATACCTGTAAACAGCATGGAAGGAAAACTATCCATTGATAATTAAGAGGTACCTATAGAAAGAAATAGAAATATTACAGCAATCTTAGAACTTAAAGATGACATTGGTAGGTATTGAGGGTATTATGATGTATCAAACATGTATAGAAATTCTTGAAAAATAAGGAGTTCAGAAGTAGGAACTATTTGTTTTATCTCAAAATCATGCCGCCTACTTTAACCGAAGTCAAAGCCCCAAGATCAAGCAAAGAAACAAAAGCAAAAGGTTTTGGAAAAAATTAGCATTACTTTAATGGTTTTTGCATGACTAGCATCTTTCTTCTGGAAAAAAGGAAGGCAAAGCACCTAGCAATTTATCAAAAAGAATATGTACAAAGATTAAGAGTGGCCAAAGAGAAGAAGTAAAGTAGAACGGCTCAGTTGGTGCAAGAGGCTAACAAGACATAAACAGTACAGCCAATTATAGTGAAGTCCAAGAGGAAACCAAGGTAAAAAAAAAAATCTAGCAAAAACAAGCCATGGAATACATAATATGTCACTATGCATCTATTAGTGTACTCCCTATTGCTACACAACCAATTCCTCCAAAGAAGTATTTGCTTGCTTGCTTTAGGTGTGAAACTGGAACTAGATTGGAGATAGCTTTGGGGAGAATCATAGGCAAGATACATACAGCAGGGAAGATCTTATCAAAATAAAATCTAGCACAACGGAAAAGGAGCAGGTGTGTATCATTTTATTGCACATACTTTGACATAGCTTCAAATAGCATTCATACAAAAATATTAATTTTGGGAAATGTCTCAATATGAAGTCTACTGAAGGAAAACTAGCACAGTGGATGTGTGGACATACGAGGATGGACAGAATAAGAAAATGAAAGCATTAGAGAGAAAGTTAGAGTTACATCTATTAAGGGAAAACTCCGAAAAATACATTTAAAGTGGTATAAATATGTACTTGGACGACAAATAAATGCTCCAGTTAGACGATGTGAAAGTATGACAAATATACATCAAACGTGGAAGAGGAATACCAAAAAAGGCTTAGTTATCAATAATAAAATAAGATAAAATTTATTTAAATATAGATAATGATATAGTGAAAGATAGAGCCCAATAACGTAAAAAGATCTATATAGCCGACCTCACCTAGTGGGATAAGACTTAGTTGTTATTGTTGTCTCGA
>JBAMHZ010000056.1:3932762-3952457 GCA_037177395.1 Alpinia galanga | reverse complement strand
GATTAAATCCTAATGGTTAGGATTTATATCTTGAACG
The DNA here is from genome assembly GCA_037177395.1 of Alpinia galanga. Taxonomy (NCBI): domain Eukaryota; kingdom Viridiplantae; phylum Streptophyta; class Magnoliopsida; order Zingiberales; family Zingiberaceae; genus Alpinia; species Alpinia galanga. Next base: position 3,952,420 of record JBAMHZ010000056.1, on the reverse strand, counting down.
GGTTTAATTAAATCCTAATTGTTAGGATTTATATCTTGACTCAGTTTGATTAAATCCTAATGGTTAGGATTTATATCTTGAAAGAGTTTAATTAAATCCTAATTGTTATGATTTATATCTTGACCTAGTTTGATTAAATCTTAATTGTTAGGATTTATATCTTGAATGAGTTTAATTAAATCTTAATTGTTAGGATTTATATCTTGACCCAGTTTGATTAAATCCTAATTGTTAGAATTTATATTTTGAACCAGTTTAATTAAATCCTAATTATTAGGATTCATATCTTGACCCAGTTTGATTAAATCCTAATTGTTAGAATTTACATATTGAACGAGTTTGATTAAATCCTAATTGTTAGGATTTATATCTTAACCGAGTTTGAGTAAATCCTAATAGTTAGGGTTTATGCCTTGCCTATATATATGATAGTTAGCACTAATATAGGAAATTAATTCGAAATCCTAAAACTCCACCCGCCATCAAGAGAGAGTGTCGCTTGTTAGACGAGCGAAGAGGTTGTTCTTGAGCGTGCAGTGGTGCCGAGCGTGTGTGGATACCATAGAGGCATGAGCATCCTAGTCGTGCTGTATCAGTCTGATTTGTGACTTCATGCAGCAAAGGTAACCTTCTAATTTAAATGCTCTAATTTGTAATCCACATGGATCCTTGGGAGGGTTTTCCCTTTTATTTTTCCGCTGCAACTTGTTTTAGTTGTGGGAAAACCCTTACAGGCAGACCTTTAAGGTCTGAGTGATAATAAAGCTTGATCTCAAGACTTAGGGGGACCTCTAAGCCCTGAGAGAGAATATAAGAAGACCGATCCCATGACTTAGGTAAATCTTTAAGGTCGGGGAGATAATAAAGCTCGCTCTAGAGGCTTGCATGGACTTGGCTGGGAGAGAATATTGATCTCGCGACCTAAGTGGACAATTGAGTTTGAAGAAATAATAAAGTTCCATCTCGAAACTTGAGCGGACCTCTAAGCTCTAAGCGAGAATATAAGAAGACGGATCCCTCAACCTTAGTGAAGCTCTAAGGTCATGAAGATAATAAAGCTCGATCTTGAGATATGGGCAAATGTCTGAAGCCTGAGAGAGAATGAGAAGACGGATCCCTTGACCTGGGTGAATCTTTTATTGGTACAATCAACCCAGGTCACGATTGGCTAAACTCGAGTTGGGTTTGAGTTGAGTTTTAATGTTTGACAAGTTGATATTTGACAATGTGGTTTAATCATGTGTGTCATGGTGGAAATTATTAGTGAAATCTAAGTATGGAAACTTAGCAAAGGAGAAAGTCCAACGTAGAGTTGGCAATTGGAGAAGTCCAAGTATGAATATTTGGCAAGGAAAGTCCAACATGGTGTTGGCAAGGAAAAAGTCCAACATGGTGTTGGCAAAGAAAAAAGTCCAAGGGTGGAGTCTTAGCAAAGGATAAAGTCCAAAGGTAGAGTCTTGGCAAGGGAAAGTTCAAGAGCATGACTCTTGGCACTTAGCAAGACTAGGTCGACGGAAGCACTTGAAGGCTAGCACAAGGAGGCATGAGTCTGATGGAAGTGTATTGAAGGTTGAGGTCAAGGCTAAGGGAAAGTCCTGCAGGCGTGGCCTCTTGGTAAAGGATATCCGGTAGCATGACTAGATCAATGGAACCAATTGAAGGCTATCGTGAAGGGTGATGAGCATGGCCTTGGAGGCATCCGTGAGGCATAAGACTGATGGAAATGGGTTGAAGACTGAGGTCTAGACTAAGGTAAGTTGCAAGTGTGAAAGGATCATACTTGGAGATGTAAACCTCAATTTTAAGGTTTACTAGTTGACTGAAGGGGTTTACTAGTCGACTAATGATGACCAGTTGAGTTAGACTCGACTGCTGAAGGTGTTTGGGCGAGTTATGCTCGAGTAATTGACTGATGTGGAGCAGTCAATTGGTGTGATGGACAATCGACTGGTGAATTGTGTCCAAAGCACAGAAGTGAAGTCCACTCGACTGGGGGCTCGACTAGAGGCCTTCAGTCGACTAGTAGTGTTACCAGTCGACTGGTCACTTATCCAATGTGGATAACTTATCTAGTGTGGATTAAGCTATTGGAGAGCCGTTGTCTTATAGCGGATAGTCGATTAGTCAACTGATGGATAAGACCAGTCGACTGACACAGGGCAGTCGACTAGTGAAGAGCCCAGTTGCCAGTCGAGGTTGAACTTTCATCCATAATTTTAGAGTTTTGGATCTTCAATAGGCTGAGGTACTCTCCAAGGACATTGTTGGTGCAATGGTCAAGAGGGAGCAAGCCTTAAGGGGGAGATGGTCCATCTAGATTGATGGAGCATTTATGACCATGGGGGCAATGGAGTTTGACTTACCTATAGGCTTAGGGGATTCCTAAAGACATTGTTGGTGCAATAGTCAAAGGGAAGTAAGCCTTTAGGGGGAGATTATCTATCATGATATGATAGATCCCTTTGTTGCAAAGGGGGGAAAATGTTGTGGAGAATTGAGAGTTTAGGAAACTCTCAATATGCTTTGGCAAGAAGGTTTTTGGAAACCTTTTTGATATGTGCTAAAAGGGGAGAATTGAGAATTTAAGTTTGACTAACTCTTATTATGCTTTGGCATATGAAGTGGAAAGTTGGGTTATGAGTTAGTCTAACTTAAAGGTGTTGTCAAATATAAAAAGGAGGAGATTGTTAGTGCAATCAGCCTAGGTCACGATTGACCAAACTTGAGTTGGGTTCGAGTTAAGTTTTGATGTTTGACAATATGGTCTGACCATATGTGTCAAAAGGAGAAAGTCCAACATTGAGTTGACAATTAGAGAAGAACAAGTATGGATACTTGTCAATGAAAGTCCCACATAGTGTTGGCAAGGTAAAAGTCCAACATGATGTTGACAAAGGGAAAAGTCCAAGGGTGAAGTCTTGGCAAAGGATAAAGTCCAAGAGTGAAGTCTTGGCAAGGGAAAATTCAAGAGCGTGGCTCTTGGTGTTTAGCAAGACTAGGCCAATGAAATCACTTGAAGGCTAGCGTAAGGAGGCATGAAGCTGATGGAAGTGACTTTAAGGTTGAGGTCAAGGCTAAAGGGAAGTCCCAGAGGTGTGGCCTCTTGGAAAAGGATACATGGTAGTATGACCAGGTTGATGGAACCACTTGAAGGCTAGCACGAAGAGTGACTAGCATGAGCTTAGAGACATCCATGAGACGTAAGGCTGATGGAAGTGGGTTGAAGACTGAGGTCTAGGCTAGGATAAATTGAAAGTGTAAAAGGATCACATTTGGAGATGTAAATCTCAGTTTTGAGTTTTACCAGTCGACTGGTGATGGCTAGTTAAGTTGGATTCAACTGCTGAAGGTGTTTGGACGAGTTGTGCTCAAGTAGTCAACTGGCATGGTAGTCCAATTGACTGATGTAGAGAAGTCAACTGGTGTGATGGAAAGTCGACTAGTGAATTGTGACAAAATAACAAAAGTGAAGTCCACTTAACTGGGGGCTCGAATGGAGGCCTTCAATCGAATGGTAAAACTACCAATCGACTGGTCACTTACCCAATGTGAATAACTTATCTGACGTGAATTAAGGCATTAGAGAGTCATTGTCTCACAATGAATAGTCGATCAGTTGACTGACGTGAGGCAGTCGACTGGTGAAGGGCCCAGTCGACTAGTGAAGCCTATTTCAGCCCATGGAGAAGCTTATAAAAGAAGGCCAAAGGGATGGTTCTTATTTCTGGTTCTTGGGGAACTTGAAGGGGAGTTGTTGTTGCATTCCACACCTTCTAATCCATCCAAACAACCAAAAGTCCTCAAGCTCAAACTCATTATTGTAAAGTGTTCTTTAATTGTAGTTTGTTTTATACATTGTATGCTTGTGTTTTTGGTTGTATTTGTTGTAAGCTTTAAATATAAGCAATGTTTACTCCACCTTGGTGTCTACCTAAAGGAGAAAGCTAGTGGAACTTTGATTTGAGATTGATCTACCTCAAGGATCACCATGGAGTAGGAGCTAGAATTTCAAACCACATTATATCGCGTGTTGTGTATTTATTTGTGTTTTTATTGCATTTCTTATTGTTATTCTATTGCGCACTAACAAACTTTGTAAATGAACACGATCAAAATGAGAAAATGTTATTCACCCCCCCTCCTCTCCCCTCTAGCAAACATATCGGTCCCAACAATCTGGTCAACATTAACCTCTTTGATATATCACTCAATTATTAAACATACTGATCAAATTTCAAAATCCAATTAAAGCTTAGTCAACCTTGACCAAAGGTAAATTCATTAACAATACTCTCCCTAAGCCTCTTAGGGACTAATTGTACTAATAATCCCTGCATAATTTAATATAGATACACAAATAAACCTTACTTAGAAAGCCCCTATACCAAATGGGTATGGACTAAATTCTTTAAACAAGAATGTTATACCATCAAAGCAAAATTCATAGCTACCATTATGGAATTTTTTTTAGAAATGGGAAACTTCTCAACCAATGGAATCATACACTCATCTCCTTAGCATCCAAATTGCCCACAACAAGCAAAGTCATGGATTATAGGCCAATCTCCTGCTACATTATCTTCTACAAGGTCATTTCCAAAATATTAGCTTTAAGAATAGCTAAAGTGGATGATCACTTATTGGATCCAACTCAAGCAACTTTTGTAAAAGGAAGGACTATTTCTAAAAATATTCATCTTGCTCAGGAACCAAAAAGAAAGCATACTAGGAAAAGAATTTCTCCTAGATGCATCCTTAAAGTAGATTTATAAAAAGTTTTTGACTCTATTTGTTGGGATTTCATGTTGGATGTACTACATGGCTTGAATTTTCACTCCAAGTTTATGAGGTGGATCACAGAATGCATAACCATTACTTCCTTCTCTCTAGTTATTAACTGTGGTATATATGAGTATTTTAGAGGAGCCAGAGGACTCAAGCAAGGAGACCCTCTCTCCCCATATTTGTTTAGCCTATGTATAGAATACCTATCCCGACTATTGCAGCAACATACCATGAGATAGGATTTCCATTTCCACCCTAAATGTGGAGACCTTCGAATATCCCACTTGGCCTATGTAGATGATTTGCTATTTTTCTCTAGAGGTGACCTCTCTTTAGTAGCAATACTCTCTACATGTTTAGCATAGTTTAGGCGAAAGGTAGGGCTGAAGGCCAATGCAACAAAGTCGTGTATGTACATAGTTAGAGTTCCAGAGCACATTAAGTAGCAGCTACTAAGCACCATAGGATTCCAGGAGGGCACCTTACCTTTCAAGTATCTGGAGATCCCACTGGCATCAGAAAAGATGATGTCCATACTCTCATTGTCTAGTGTGATAATTGAGTGTATATATAGTATGTGTAAGTGCTTCATGTGGACTACAAAGCACCCATCAATTGCTTGGAAGGAAATGTACAAACCAAAGGAGGAAGGAGGATTGAGCTTTCATGACCTAAAGGCCTAGAATTTAGCTTTGCTAACCAAGCTATTGTGGCATATCTAGGAGAAGCAAGATACTTTGTGGATCAAATGGGTTCACCACACATACCTCCCACACATATCTTTGGAAGTGGTAGCCCAAGCATGAGGACTCACCACTTATTAAACAGATATCGCACAACTAAGATAGGTTACTAGAAACATCAAGGATGCGGGAGTAGTAGGACAAAGGCTGACGGCATGGTTCGAGCAGAGGAAGGGAGGCACTAGATGTGCCTATGATTTCTTCCGTGAGGCAGGTAAGAGGGTATCATGGGCGAAGACAATGTGGAAGCAATACCTTTAGTTGAGTCATACTTTCACACTATGGCTATTGGCCCCTCGCATGCTTCCCACACGAGATAGATGCGACTATATCAAGGTAAGAGATGTACCTTTTATGGCAAGCAAGAAAAGACACAAGAACATGTGTTATGTAGCTATTAGCCTATGCATCAACTATGGGAGAGGATCATAGGTTGGCTTCAGATGCGGCAAGAGATGATCTCATATAGGAAGATGTTACAAACCTTCAAGCTATATTAAAGAGGGACCAGGAGATTGGTAAGTGTTTGACACCTTGCTATATCATCATTGATTCACTATGCATGGAAAGCACGGAATCCTGTAGGTTTGAGAGTGTACATTTTGATATACAGGTGGTATACAAGAAAATACAAGTATATATATACCAATCTTTGAATATCTACTTAGATATGATATTTCATTAGACATAATTAGATAACCAAGTAACATTGTACACAGCTTTTGATATATATCATCTACCTTTTATTTTTTTAAAAAAAAACCTAACTCAAACTCTTTGCCCAATGTATCAAATCTTTGATTAAACATGACCACTTAGGGCATAATTGCATATATAGTTATGGTTGGAGATGTTGCTAGCCTAATGGTTGTGACTAATCAATATATGTTTTATCACTCTTGTGAAATGAGAATTCATACTACATAACTGATTGGATTAGTGACCACTGAGATGAAATTTATGCATAGTAGAAAATAGTTGAAAAGTAGGCCTTAATTGTTTCAAATAAATCTTAGATGTCTCCTAGATGGACAAACACTAATCCAAATCTTAAAGGCATGTCATGATATAAAGTGTTAAGCGGACAATGGAAGATTGAATATGGGGCTAGAAGGAGGGGTGGGTGAATAGCTCAATAGAAAATTTTATATCTAAGACAATAGTCACAATAGAATGTAAATGTGTTGTAATTAAGTAAAGTAATAAAAGAAACCCAACCATTTACATAGTTCAGAACTCCTTTGAAAAATATGGAACCACCACATTAGTTGTCCCCCTTAGCTGCCCCTACCGAAGAGGGAGGTAAATCAAGAACCCAATTGGGAAGTACATTGAAAGTGATCTTTGATAATCCAAGGTGATAAATTCTCCAAGAATTAATCTCTGCCCACTACAGATAAATTCTTATGTACTTGCTAATAGAGCTAGCCCTAAAGACTTAGTTTAGAACTCATTTGAGCTCATAAAGTAAGTTGACTCTCAAAAGCCATTAATTTTCTCCTTCATGAAAATCCTCCAAAGTTCAAATGATATGAAATAAGTGTATTAAAGAATCATAAAAATATGAAGTTTGAAAGTTTAAAATAAATGAAAGATAAATATAACAAAATAAAAAAAACAATTTTGTAATTGATTAATAATACAAGAGAATGTGCACTTTGCCTTGGGATAATTATTGTCATTCAACATCCCCTTGCCTCCCCCTTTGTTGCCCTACAAGATTGGAACTTAATCTTCTCAAAATCAATCTTACCACTTGTCTTTAGTCAACTCAAAGTCATTCCACGTAACTTTTGTCCATATTAGTTGATTCTTCTAGATAAGCACGCAAACTTTAACTCTCAGGAAATCTTAGTTCAATCAACAATCTCACCCTCATTAGTTGACTCAACATAGTCTCAACTAACTCACACTAGATATGTTCCTATTCAATGGTATAATATTTTGAATTCAAAATAATTCAATTGATTAACTTGCTTTAGTCAACTATTTAGTTAACTTTGTAATTAACAAAAATATTTTTTTGAGGGCTAGAACCTTAGTTGACTTTTTAGCCAATTAACCTATCATTAATCAACTAACTTGAGATTAAGTTGACTCATCTTGAAACAAAAAGTTTCTATACACAAATACAAACTAACTAATTGCCTAGTTGACTAATCATGCATTAGTTAACTCAACTTGAAAAAGAATTTTTCTACTTGTAAACAATTGCCATCTTTTTGATCGACCATAAAACATTTATTGCTTGATCAAGTCCTTACCTAAGTAAGAGCTCTAATCAATGCTCAAAATAGAGGTCATTTATAGTTTTTCACAACTCACATGTCGATAGATCATACCTCCAAATCTTCTCACGTGCTAAATATTTGATTAATCTTGACATACAATGATTTTTCATCTACTAAGAGGTCATGCCTTTAGGTCTTCCTTGTCTGCCAACACACGTTAAACTTTCTTATTTACTAAGACCCGCTAGAATTCTTCTTAACCACATGTTTTGTTGACCCACTTAAACTTAATTCAATTGTCAACACCTATTGGAGTTTTTTTTTTTTGTCAATGTCCAATTAATTAATCTTAACCCATTTGGATATCAACCATTGCACCTCCAATGTCAATGTTACGTAACCTACCCTTACATATTTGATATACAACATAAGCAACAATAATATGATTCTAACTTAAACCTTTTATCAAACACATCAAAACAATATAGTGAGACATGACTATCTAGGACAATTACATCGACACCTATCGCTTCTAAAATAGTGTGTAATCGTAATGTTTTGAGAGAAGCCAACCAAGAATTGTCTACCTCTTGTGCAAAAAGGTGATTCGCTCGCCCTCAGCGCCCCCGCCAACCGGTTACATAGTCAACACGGAGGAGGTAAATCACGAGGAGCACTTTGTGTCCAACCAAGAATTGTCTACCTAGACCTATGAAAAGGGATGCTCATGTGACATCAAAGAATTTGATCATATAGGTGCACTACAACTAGGCTTAGGTAGGGATGGGGAAAATACCAAAAATTTTGATATACCGCACATACCATACCGATATATGCCGAACATATCGATATTAACGGTATACCAAAAATTTCGGTTCAGTATTATACCGTACCAAATTTTTCGATATCAGTATCGGTATCGGTATAGGATTTTAATATTTTTCAGTATCGTTACCGAAATTTTTGATGCTGATATCGAAATTTTTAGTATTGTATCAGTATTTCGATACAAAAATTATAAAATTTATACACTACCAAAATTTCGGTATATCGAATTTTCAGTATACTAAATTTTCGGTACGGTATTAATATATATTTTTTTATATCAAAAATTTTGATATGGTATATGGTATCATATAAAAAAATCAGTATACCGTACCAAACCAGCCCTAGGCTTAGGAGCCTACAAAATCACAACTCTAGCCAAGAAGAATTTAGCTTGAAAGAGAACCAATGAATATGTAAGAGTTAATTATCATAATTGATTAATCATTAATTAATAGATAATAATTTTGATTCATAGATTGATTAAAATAAATTATTAAAGTTTAATTTCTGAATTAAAAGGGTTAGTTTGTACCATTAAAATGTGAATAATCATATTGAAATAATTTAATTTTAATTTTAAAGGATCTACATTACTTTGATAAAAGGTATAAAAATTCATTTAGAAAAGAAATAATTTTTAAAACTATTTTACAAAAAATTATAAAATTAGAGTTATTCATTAATTCTAGCACAATCAACGTGTTAAAACTAACATATCAATTTATGACTGTGCATATCTTATTCGATGGATGAATCATGAGAGAAAATTATCTATCTATTATAAAAGAAAAATTAACATATCCAAATATAGCCTAACCATTTGTGATAATTCAACAATTTACCACGGATCCATCACATGCACAATGGTTACCAACAATCCTTAAAGATAACATTTTCAATATAAATGAATCTCATCGTGGTGATTCAAAAGTAACTTGCAATGGAGCCCCAGGGCTAACTTAATTGGTCAATGCAAACGTGATATATTTGTAGTGGACGAGAGTCGATTTCCAAAGAGTTTATTGTCCTGAACTCTTAAGTGTCTTTCATCTTACGTTGGTCAATTGACATTTTAATTTATCTCGTCTACATATTAAGGACAACTGTGAAAAACTACTAATATGACAATTTCATATTTTAATAGTAACTTATAATGTCATATGCAACTTTTTACATTGAGCTAAACCTTAGTACGAGTTATGCAACTTACAGCTAGAAGTGTAACTTCAATTTAGAGATCAAAGCCGACAAATTAATGGACGATCCACTTGGCATTCAATTTGAGACACAAGAGTCAAAAACAAAAATCTTAGACTCGCAGAATGACCTGGCCATAATTAGCTAGTGCCACGTGGCAGAAAAGAGGATTAACACTGCCACACTATTCCCTTGTCGGCAACACAAGTGCAATCCAATTTTTCCTCCTCCCTCCCTCCCTCGGCTTCGTCGCCCCACCACCCCAACCTCGACGTGGCAACCCTTCAAACTTGAGTTTGAACGGAATATTCTACTCGTTCACACTTTCCGTTTTTTTTTTTTTTTGGCTAAATTAAAGTTTAATCAAATTCAGGCATTTGATTCATGTCTAGAAGGTGCTTATGGAGACGCATCCAACAAATGTCGGCGCCACGTTTGTTAATTATCCGGTTTTTGTAGATTCCTCCACCTTTTTTTTTTGGTATTAAAATCCACCGCCGTCCCGAGGAAGGAAAGGGGTTGTAGTGTACTTTTTGTTCTTCCCTATGCACGCGCGTCAAAGTGGCGAACCCACACCGGTCGTCAGAGGGCGATGAGGAGGCGGAGGCGCCGATGAGGTTCGCGCCGACAATGACGCCCGAGGACGGGCTGCTCTCGGCCTACCGCCGCGGCTGGGAGCTGTCGGCGATGGTGTCGGCGCTGACGCACGTCGTGTCCGGAGAACAGACCGGAAGGCGGCAGCCGCAGCCGCGGCCGGCGGGCGTCGTCGTCGACGCCGTGTCGGTGGTCTCTTCGCCGTCGCCATCCTCGTCGTCTTCGTCCCACGTGACTTTCGTGTACTCTCCGCCGTCTTTCGGCGGTAGCCGTCAAGGAGGTGGCGGCGCGGGCGGTCAGGGCGGAACGCCGGCGCCGCCTGATTTGGCATTGAGGTACTACCACCGAGGTTCGACCGCCGATCAGTTGAGGAGCTACCAGGGAGAGGCACCGCAAGTCGTTGCTACTGATCATGTTTCAGGTGATGGATGGATTCCCATTTTCTTCACATAAAATCATAATATTTCATGCTCTCTGTTTCGATCCAACATTGTTTTCAATTTTCTTAATTGTCATGTATTATAACTTTTTATCCATCATAACTATAATTTCTAAGTGATACATTACAATGAGCTTTTTGCATTGAACTGTTTTTCATCTTTAATTTCATTATATTTGTGGCATGACTCTGTTTGATTGCACATGGGAGGGTTTAAGCTCAGCAAAAATAAAATTAAAAAAAAAAAAAAAAAAAGAGTCATCCAATTGTTAAAAGAATGCCCCTGTTATATTTTATTATATTAAAATTTTATTTTCATTGTACCAACCATAAGTATATTTTTTTTTACACTGTGTATATATTCACTAATGATGTTCGAATTATTTGTAATGTTAGATTGTTCATCAAAATTCAATAATGCTTTTCAGATTTATTCTAACAGTTAGTGAAAAATTTAGTAAGATTTTCAAAATTAGTGAAAATTTATTTATGAACTTAGTTAATATGGTTGTAACAATAATTTTAATATGATTTAAAAATATTTAACAAAGATTTTTTTATATAAAAACATTCTATATGATATTTTTTTAATTAAGTTAAGCAGTTAAAATAATTAGAATTTTTTTAGTATTTAAAAAAATAATATTTAATATGTGTATATATATATATAATATTAAAAATATTATATCATACATAATTTATCTGGGAACACCTCTATTAAAAATATTTCTCTTAAAGTTTACTGATTTAACTGTAGTATTCATTTGATCATATAATAGGTAATAAAAATGTTTATAAATAAAATATATAGGAAATTATCCCTCTATAGAAATATATTTAGAATATTAATCTGTTTTCTGCATATAAATAAAATAGTCATCTTCGTATGGCGGTGTATCTTGTGGAACAGAGCAGAGCCCACGAGGAGAACTTCACCGGATATTGATACCGCACCCAGCTCCGGTGACCATGAACACCGCAGAGGCCTCCCCTGCTTCTTCTGAAGGTGAAAGGGAGGGCCCGCGCCGCAAGTACCGCGGCGTCCGCCAACGGCCTTGGGGGAAATGGGCGGCGGAGATCCGCGACCCCGTCAAGGCGTCCCGCGTGTGGCTCGGCACCTTCGAGACGGCCGAGGATGCGGCGCGGGCCTACGACGCGGCTGCGCTCCGTTTTCGCGGAAGCAAGGCCAAGCTTAACTTCCCGGAGAACGTCGGCCAGCTACCTGCGTCCGACTCGGGCGCCCCGACGCATGACGCGGCGGCCGCGAGAGACTACTTGACCTACTCCCAGCTGCTGGAAGGGTCACCGTCGGCTGCCCATCTGAATCAAGCCGTTTTCTCCAACTACGGCACGGCGGCGAGCGAGAGCGGCGGGTCGATGCAGTCGCACTCGTTCCCGGCTTTCTCTGTTTCGTCTTCATCTTATTCGCCGTTCCACGGTCCCGATCAGGCTATGATGAACTGGGGCGCAGAGATGGAACAGTTACCAGAAAGTAGTTCTTGGATGGATTCCACCCAGTTTCCGCCTCCATCTTCTTCTTCCGGATAGGAATTGAATTGACTTTTCTCAGCCACCACGTTTTTTCTGCTCTGCTCTGTTTCTTGTTCTTGAAAAAAACTCATGTAGTGTCTTCTACTATACTATTTTCCGTGTTCTTTTTTGTTCTTAATATTGTTTTTATCACACCTCAAAGTAAATCAGGCATGAACAAGAGAAAAATGGTCAAAGAAAAAAAAATCATTGGCAAATGAAAATTAAAAATGAAATCAGACTCGAAAAAAACCATGTAGTATTGATGTGCAATAATGGTCAAAGAAAAAAGAATTATAGGAAAATGAAAAATATAATTATTCTTGAAAGATGACGTTTTTTTAAATAGAATAAAAGTCATTTTCTTCTCCATCCTTCATATTTGTATTTTAAGATTTTTTTTTGTTTTCAATGAACATTTCAAAAATGGATTCTTTAGTCATACCGATATTCATTTTTATTCATATTTTAAAAAAAATATACTTGTTTTATTTAAAAAATCATTAAAATAGTAATGGCCTTCCATGCTTTATTTTGAAATAATTTTGATCAAAATTGTTTCAAAGTGTATGGGATACAATTGAACTCTCAAGAAGAAATACAAATTGAGATTTAAGATTTCGAGAGTGATAGAAAGATCGATCATTGTGAATCTATGCATCGAACAAGGGTATAAGAGTATGATATAAATTCTATTTAGAACAACAACAAAACATCCTTCAAAAGAATTGAGAATAATACACTTCCTAAAACATGCTTATACGCTTGTTTATATTGTAAAATTTTAGAACCACGAGCTCTAAGAGTTCTTCGCAAAGCTCTAGCTTTTATATCACAAGATAATAGAAAGCAATGATATCGAAAATATAATATGCATGTCTGATGCATAGATAATGAAGTGGTATGCATAGATAATGAAGTGGCATATCTTTGAGAAAAAGTGTTGCTTTCTTGGTCACTAGAAGTTTCTCTCCGCATTTGGAAGATTCAACTATTTGGAATTCTTTGACTATGCAATGCATAATAAAGACAATCCATATGTTACATCAAACCTTAGGAGAATTTGAGAATAAAGGGAGAAAGACGAGACCTATACACCATGGTGATCGAAAGTTTTAATCTTCTAGAAGTTTGAAGAAAAGGGTTGGAGTATAAGGAGACTAACCCTAGGTCTAAATATGTGGACTTGCTAGTTTGTTCCACTAGAAACATGGATTGGTAGATTTGGTAACCCAAAACAACTTTGTTTGACTAAATTTTATCTTTGGAAATATTCGAGTATATTTAGTGAGATGTAAAAATAAGTCATTGGAAATTAATTCTTTGTTGCATATCATATGATTAAACTAAAACCCTAATAAACTCAAATAGCAAATTTTAGAAATTTATAGACAACTTGTAAAGATTCTAAAAAAAACATGAATAATTCGAATCTGTGGAAGAAAATAATTATTAAGAAAAACTCAAACATTTTAATTTGTCATGATACAAATTCAATTTTTATATAAACGATCAACATTATCAATCAAAAATTTATTATCTAATTAACAAACTATTGTAGACTCAAACATTTAGCAAAGTGTTCAACCTAATATATAAATATGAGATGGAGAGTCATGAATGTTATTGATAATATCAAATTCATAGCTAAGTTATTAAGAATCTAAATAATCTAGCTTAAGCAACAATCAATTATGCTTTGTGCATTATATAACACCAATTTTGTAATATAAATGATAATTTCTTTCATTGTTAGGGCTTGATTTAATTATTTTTGTTTTGGCTTCCAGGCAAGTTTGACAAATATCAAAATTCATCTACATGTCTAAAGAGATGTTGGCTCAAGTGATCCACATCAAACAGGACATTCGAAGGTTAAAGGTTTGTCAATGAGCCCTTGAGATAAGAATAGGATCAACTTGAAGATGTGTGATGAGAATTTACAAAAATTATATTTTGACTTTTGGATTGATGTTTTCTACTTAGGTGCATACTCAATGAGGCAACATGTGTCCTCATGGGTGTGATGCAATTGTAAAAAAATTTTAAGAATAAGTAAGAGGATTAGAGTTTGAATTTCACTAGGGATGAATATTTTAGAAATTAGCCTCTAAATGTACATAAATTATACTCCTTATTTATCTAGTAAACAAATCAAAAAGAAAGTCATCTACCTCTAAAATTAATCGGGTGAAGATCAAACACCTAAATTCTCAAAAAAAAAGAAAAAAAAGGCCATATGTAAATAAGGTTAAACTAGGCATATTTGCATGGGATCAAATAAAATCAATCGATTAATATGCATATTCAATTGTTCACGATGTTTGACAATCAAACAACTTGTTTGAAAACAAAAAGGGGGTTTAATTTGACTCAAGTTATTTATATGGAAAAACAGTCAACTAAAGTAGATATGCTTAAATTCAACCAAGAATAATCATGTATATAAGTTATACTCCATATTTATCTAGTAAACAAATCAAAGATAAAGTCATCTACTTTTAAAATTAGTTGAGTAAAAATCAAACACATATATTTTCAAAAACAAATGAAGCAACATGTGAACAAGGTTAAAATAGATGTATTTGCATAAGGTCAAGTAAAATCAATTGATTAATATGCATATTCAGTCAACTGGTTCGCGATGTTTGACAATGTAATCAAACAACTTGTTTGAAAACAAAAAGGGAATTTTATTTTGACTCAAGTTATTTGTATGAAAAAACAGTCAACTAAAGTAGCTAGATTGATATGTTTAAATTCAACCAAGAATGATCATCTAACTTTATATCTGCAGGTTAAGCTTGTGGAAAAGATTTAAGTTGATTGGAAGCACTTGGATTTGCTTGGCACCATATCAACTATGAAAGGGTCAAAAGTTATTCGGGTGAGTCAATTATTAGTACAAAGCAATTGATTTATAACAAAATCTTCTAAAGATTCAACCATGAATTGATTTGGATTAATCGACTTATTGACCCAATAGTCACAATCCAAGAGAACGATCATTGATCCATTGTCATCAATTATTTTTTTTATAATTTAGATATTTAAGTCTTGCAATTTAACTAATTTGAAATTGATCGACTCTATCCCACTAAAGTTTCTGACTAAACATCAAAATAAATCTAAAAAATACATATGCATTTAAACAGACGGCTAAACATCACAAGTGATTCAAGCACCACAGACATCTAATGTGTCACATAGAAGAATCAAACCTCATTGCATAGAAGAACCATCCCATGTATTACCATCATGCTTGATCATTGATCCGTTGCCATCATCGACTGTTAATCGAGAGGAGTCAATTGGAAAGCAATTGACTTGATTGAGGGATCAAACAAGAAGTAGGTTTAACTTGATTGGATGAACAACTGCCATTGCGGATTGGGTTCCTAAATCAGTGGATCAGTCGAGTATTAATATCGATGCAATCAATTTAGTTCTATAAATACCGAGCAGAAACGCTTTAAATAGGGCATCCAAAACATCTCTGAGCATTCATTTCCTTCAATCAATTCGCGTATACTAACAAGGCCACATGCTACAACAATGCAGCAAACAATGGACAAGTTCAGAAGAGGATCATCATACCTAAAATTCGTGATGAAACAGTAAGACAATGAAGCATTCCGGAACTTTGCCGTGATCATTGGACGACAAACAAGAGTCATTGGGCATGAATTTAAGTCCCAGCTTATGAAAAATAATCAATTTTTGAGGGAAAAAAATGAAATTTAATAATTATGCTCCAACTCCATCTGAGTCGAAATGTAAATGGATATAATGTCCCAGCTCATGTAGCCTTGAGGACGGTGCAGAGAGAATTGTATGCATCTACACACAGCTTGAATTTCTCAGCTGCTTCAGCCTGCATCACAATGAGGATGTTGATATGGTTAATGAATAGATGAATCAAGGCCCTCCAAAGTTGACCTCCTTTTCAAAATTGTGAAAATACTTTCTAAAATTTTTAAACAATTACAATTTAATCCCCTAGTTATGGACACTTCACTATAATCAAATAATAATGTAGCGGGTATACACCCTAGTGTCAGGATCAAATGTGTTGGATTTGCATATGCTCAATCTTTTTCTATTTATCTTTTTAAATATTTTTTTTCTGGGTAAAATTGAAGGATGTGAGGCAGGATTATAAATTACAAAACTACCAACAAGAATTATCAAGTCCCTATTTCAGTATATTTGCCTGATAATTATGCACAATCAACTCCATTAATCTTCAGAACTCTGTAGCATCCCTCACACCCTTCAGCAGTCCAAATCATATCTGCTAGCCAAGTATTTAAGCTTTATCTTGCATTTCATAGTATCGAATAATAAGTATTAGAGGACAAAAAGTTGGAGTTGGCTGCAGATGGTAGATTGCACCAAAAACTGAAGGGAGGAGAAAATTACGCAATTGTTCAAATTTAGTCTAGCAACCATGTATAGACCATCAGGAGCAATTGATTCAAACCATTTTCAAAGAAGCACAACTATAGAAGTTTAAAAACTTAACAGAAGTGCAAACCTGTGAAGCGCCTTGATGCTTGTCAGGATGCCACTTCAGAGCTGATATCCTAAATCTGCATGCAACAAAGTCTGATTAAGTATAATAAAAAGGGAATAAGAGCTTGCAAAAAAAAGTTTTGAGAGATCGTACGCGCTTTTGACATCAACTAACTTCAAAGCGCCAGTTGGTGGTAACCCAAGAGTAACCCTATGCAAGTGTGAGCCTACGTCAGTTGACTCATCATCATCATCATCACTTCCACTCCATTCTCTCTCCCACCTGGATTCATCATTCCACTTAAATTGCTTCCCTGATTTATTAAAATGCAAATTTTCCCATGCCACCTGTGACCAGCTAAAACCTCTGAATCGACCAAAGTAAGCTTCATAGGTCGTCTCAGGATGTTCATGATAGTATTCATCATTAAAATCCTTCTGTCGGCCTATTCAAGAATATCCAATCAGCTTCAAGAACAAAGATACAAGATACTTGTTTGTTTACAATTCAAAATGATTTGCAGTATTTGAGAATAATTAAGGAAACAAGGCTAACCACGTAAAAGTGAACGTTAAAGGTTAAAAATAATGTATTGATTAAAACAGCTCCTCTACAACTTACAACAATGCAATTGATGGTGGAAGCTAGACATTCCAAAATCTAAAACTAGTGAAAATATTCTAGAAGATCAAATGAACATTCAAGCCACCCTTTGAATATGAAGAACAACCCTTGGTCATATGGATAAACCATTCACAGTATCATCAGTAATGTGGGTAAAATTATCCTCTCCAGCTCCATTAGGATGTTGCCATGGGCATGGTGGTTTATCAATAGTGCGAATGGGAGTATACCTGTGTATCAAGGTTGTAATGAATAGGGAAGTGACATGTGGCCAGTCAAGCTAGTTAACCATCGAGGCCCATGGGATGGGAGCTAGATTTACTTGAAGACTCTAACACATGGAACTCTACTATTGGATGAGCACTCACTCCGAGGCCTAAAAAGATAGCCTAGGCACAATGTTTAGAGGGACCTCATTTGGTGACCTCCTGCAGTAGCCTAACAGCCAAGGTGATTCTGGACAACCAATTCTCACATTCCTCCGTCTTAGCCTACCTCTAGCCAACTTCCCTTAATCAAGGTATCTTTGTTCCTTGTTTTCGTGTTCGATTCTTACCTCCCTCACATGGAGTTAGTTATCCTATGATTCTTGTCCATAGTTTTTATCCTTTTGGCTTCCTTTCTAAGATTGTTTTTTTCTTTCCTTTCGACTTACACATGGTATTTATCGATCTTGAAAAAAATTATAATAGAGTTCCAAGAGCAATTATGTGGAGAATCTAGAAAAGAAAGGTGTTAGTGTAATATATATTGAAATAATTAAGGATATGCATGAGAATATTCTCCGAAAAGAATGCGGAAGGAACGCGTTGCAGGGTTTAGGTTGTTCTTCTCTTTGTTCTTAGGTTGTTCCCAGGAATGAACGCGTTGCAGGGTTCGACTATAACGTCTCAACAAGGACCACTACATCTCCAGAACTCGAGAGTAACGATAAATATGCAAGAGTTTGTATTGCAGGGTCCGACTATAACATCTTGACAAGGACCGCTACATCTCCATCAGAACTTGAGTGTAGTGTTATATAAGCAAGAGTTCTCACACTATAGGTTGTTGGGTAAGAACAAATATTATAGAAAAATAAATAATCTAAAATTTGGAACATGGAATATAGAAACTCTCACAAATAAAGCAATGGAGATAGTCAATATGATGATTAGAAGAAGAATTAGTATTTTGTGTGTACAAGAGATAAAATGGATAGGCGAAAAGGCAAAAATGATAGAGAATTCGGATTTTAAATTATGGTACACAGGAAAGACTAAAATAAGAAATGAAATGAGTATTATTGTAAATAGTTCGTTAAAGGATGAAGTTGTAGAAGTAGTTAGAAAGAGGGATAGAATTATAGCACTCAAGATAGTAATAGAGAAAAAAATTATAAATGTAATTAGCATATATACACCTTAAACAGGATTAGATGAAGATACAAAATCAAGGTTTTGGGATGATTTAGATGAAGTATTACAAAATATTCCGCTAAATGAAATGATTTTAATAGGAGGGGATCTAAATGGACATATTGGAGTAAAAAATGAGAAATATGAGAGGGTGCATGGGGATTATGGGTTTGGAATAAGAAATGAAGAAGGTAAAATTATATTGGATTTTGCGATAGCATATAACCTTATACTAGCTAATACGTTTTTTAAGAAAAGAGAAAAACACTTGATCACTTTAAAAGTGGAAATAATAAATCATAAATTATGGTTAAAAAGAGGGATAGAAAAATTTGTAAAGATTGCAAATTTATCCATGGAGAAAGCTTAACTACCCAATATAAGTAAGTAGTATTGTAGTAGTATTGGATATATGCCTTAAATATAATATCAATAAAAGGAAAATATATACGACTCCTAAAATTAAGTGGTGAAAATTAAAAGATGAAAAACAAAATATATTTAAAGAAAAGGTAGGAGTACAAGTATTAGGTGAAATAAGTAGTGACCCTAATACGACATGGCAAGGTTTAAAATCTCGACCCGAGCCGAGGTTTCAGTCCGTGACCGGAACGATACGGTTTCGATACCGTATCTTGCATGTCGATACTATTTCGATAGTTTGTAAATATAAAATACATAAATTAAAAGTAAAAAATTTAACTTTAATATTAAAAATAAACAAAATAATTATGGAAAAAATTAAAAAATTAATTATAATAGTAAAATTAATTT
>JBAMHZ010000056.1:3905313-3922763 GCA_037177395.1 Alpinia galanga | reverse complement strand
ATCTTTTTGATGGTGTCAAAGGGGGAGAATATGTAAGGTTTAAAGTTAGGAAAGGATACTTTAAAATTTTGAACCTTGAATAGAGCATATGTTAAAGGGGAGCTTGGTATCTATGCTTTGATCATGTTTATACCTAACTTAAATATATTTTCATACATCAAAAAGGAAGAGATTGTTGGGGCAATCGACCCAAGTATTGATCGGGTATGATCATGGTTTTGATGTATGTCAAAGAGTTTAAGTGATGTTGATTATGTATTTAATGTATGCGTTTAGTCATGCAAGACTTGGTGTGGCCAAGCATTGATAAGTTCACTTATCTCATGGCTCGGGACCTTGAGTTAGTGAAGGAAGGCGTGGAACACATCCAAGAGACTGCCGGACAAGGAGTATTTAAGTGGAGTTGAAGGAAGCAAACTTCGAGGCAAGACACGAAGGATGACACGGGGAGAAGCCATAAGCTTAAGTGCATCCAAGGGATGTAGGCCGAAAAAAGAGAGTTTCGATGGGATACTCTGGAGAGGCTAAGAGTTGAGTGATTGTAACCCGGGATTAGGTAGCTCAACTTAGGTGAACTTATTACCAGGACTTAGGTTCAGTTTATTGTGGTCAAGTCGGATGCTTAAACACTTGTGTTTGAGGTTCTACTCGACACCAATCAACTGGTATGGTTGACCAGTCGACTAGTAGAAGCCAGTTGAGTTGGATTCGATTGGTGCTTGTGCTCGAGCTTTTTATGCTCGGGCAGTCAACTAGGCTTACAGGTGACTGATCACTATGGCCAGAGCACAGAAGCTCTGGTAATCGACTGCCCAGTCAACTGAGGGTGTGATTTGTTAACTTGTGATAATCACCAATCGACTGATGACTAATCTAACATGGAATTGATCCATTGGAATGACCGTTGGCATCGCAACGATGACTGATAGGATTACCGGTCGTTACATTTTGAGTTCTCTTTTTAGCTTGCTTTAATTCTTTATTTTTCATTGTGTAAATTGATTTTATCTTAGTATATGTGTAAGCAAGCAAAGCGACATCATCATCTATTCAACCCTCTTCTAGCCAGCGCATTGATCATCATCTATTCAACCCCCTTCTAGCCCACCAACCTGATCAAATTGAGTCAATTAATATACCAACTTGATTGCCTTCATTTACCAAGCTCCCTGTTCTCCTATTTAAAAAAGCACAAGTCAAATCTAACTCAAATTCTTTGTCAAACACATGGAAGCCACCAGGTTAACCTCAACCATTCGGAAACATCGTTTCCTCGACATATACCACACCATCAAATGGGGAGTGATCACATCATGGTCAGGTCAATCTAAAGTGTTTCAATGCAAAAGCCATAAATTCCAATTGTGGAGGAACTTGAGTGAGGTTTAGCAACAGACAGAGAGAGGGTATTATGGATGGTCAATGACAAGCGCAACACTCGGTTTTGGGAGAATTATTGATGGAAATGGAGCAGAAATCTCGATGAAGTTGATATAGTAAACGTACTAGGGAGATGAAAGAGCTTCTGGTACAAGTCAAAGTGTAGAATGCATAACAATGTAGGCAAAGTAAGAAGTGTCCCAGAGTTGTAAAATGTCACTCCATGCATTGCAGGACTGCACAGGTGCTAGACTTCTGGAGAAGACTGGGATGCAGAGGAACGAGGAGACATTTTAAGGATCCAACCAAAAACCTTATAAATCCCATTAAAAAAACAATTAAGTACTGAGTCCTACAAGGCATGAACTGAAGGCCGCGAAACTGCAGTAGCAAAGGTGTAGAATTAACATGGGAAGAAAAAATGGAGGAATAGAGTTTAGCAGAGGACGCATCTATGGAGGAAGCAGAGTTCAAGGACATGTAGATTTTGGGGCACTGGACACTTTTGAGTATGCTTCATGAATCCTATGAGTCCAACAGGAAGGGACCTAGTCGCCGTCTAATTAGCAACAGAGGCTAGAATAACTGTATGGTAGCAGGTTATGGGGCCAAGCAGCCACATGGTTGAATCAGATAGAAAATGGATAGGAGCAAGGCAGTGTCCACTGTGACAACTGAATAAGTAGGAATAGCACTTTGGACATCTGGGCCCATTTGAACAAACAAGAAAACTAAAAAGAAAAGAAAGAGAGAAAACAAGCTAAGTATTTCTGTTAACCATGAGAAAGAATGGAAAGCTATTAGTATTACTGTTAATTACGAAAAAGAATGGAAAGTAACAAATGAATCATTCAATACTTAGGAACTATACTTGCAGGTGGCTTTTAATACGATCACCATCAGAATCAATATTCAAACTCAGGCATTCATCCTCACTTTCACTATCATCTTTTAACATTGACAATCCACAATACAACCTATAACTTTTAGTAAAATACCGGGAAAAAACAAATGTGAAGCAGCACGCCATCTATCACCTTCAGCAGCTCCCAAATATGTGTTGCTTCCATGCATGTGCACATCATCTCTATGTGCCTTGGGTTTGTACCTGTCACCTATGAAGAGCGCACGGGAATTTTGTGGCAGAACAGAACTGACTCGCTGGGAGCATAGCCAACGTTGATGGTACCAGGGGCGGCAGTGCTACAATGCAAGGGGAGCTCAACACGAAGACAAAAAGGATGACAGGAAGATGAGAACATTTTTTTATACATGAACCAAGAGCAATGTCAAATGCAAAAACTACCATCCTAAAGTGGAGCAAGACAGTTCCTCAATTCATAACCCAAGCTCATATCATGAGACAAGCCTAGAGATCACTTGCTAAGAAATAACACCAAGGAAGGTTCTTTTGGACTGACATCACTTTTCAACTCTGCCACTCCCTTGTAGACTTGAGAATGCCAGAAGTAGATCTAGTTTTAGGTTAGTGTTTTGACAGTATAAAGGCATCAAATAATTTTTGCTCTAAACTACTTGATGACCTCTGTTTGTCAAACTCACAACCAAAACCTAATAACTTCCAAAAAGTGCTAGGAGTCCATATCAAGTTTTTTATAAAATTTTACAAATAGAAGGCTATCAAATAATTTCGAGACAATTATTTGATGACCTTGTACTATAAAAATTAAAGAGGTAAAATAGAGATTTCAAGCAGGTACAGGCACCTTTTATATTTAGAGTGAAGCGCACGAAATGAGAATAATCAAAAGATAAGTATATGAAATGAGAATTTTACCAAACCACTATCTTCAATGCAAGTAATAAAGAGCTACATATATGATACAATGAAATTTGAAAGTTATCTAAACTAGACAACTACCATTCCCCTTCCTCCCCCCCTCGAAGTAGGCAACAGATCATCCATATTATCCTTATCAGAATATTGTTAACAAAGCTTAATCACCTTTATTTGGGCACTTACATTCTTTCTTAATAGATGATCCTAAGATGGCTAGATATAAATTGGGAGGCAAAATCTAAAAACCAGTGCCTTGCTTCATCATTGTTTAGACTGGTTTGAAGGAATATCGTCTTGAGCTGCATTTTAAGTATGGATTTGAAGTCACCATTATTGATCATAACATTGAAAAGGTGTACCTGAAAAATGAATTGAAAGATACTTACTGCTCAATATAAAGCCCATAAGAAGGCTCTGAGCTTTCTCAGCCTGCTCTGGGCTTCCAGATATTTGAACAAGTTTTCCAGACTGCTCTGGTCTGTCTTCAATGATGGTAATAGATGCTCCAGACATCTGTACAATTGAAACATACAAAAATAACAAAGTTGCTCCTTTTGGTAATCTATGACAGCTACTTCGTTAATTAAGATCACCTCACTGATTTGAGCAAGCTTGTTTCCAGATCTCATAATTAGACTCGGAACTGCATGGTCTGGAATGGTAACTTCCAATGTGCTCTTAGTAACCAAAGGAACATTAAATCTGATAAAAGATAGTATAAGTTATCCACAAAAAGAGTGCATAGGCATCCATCACTTAAGGATATAGTATATATTTTCAAAGGTCAATACAACAACAACAACAACGAAATCTTATCCCACTAGGTGGAATCAGCTATATGGATCCTCCTACGTCATTGAACTCTATTTTCAAAGGTCAATAAAAAAAGATAAATCATGCTACCTTCGTACACCACTTTGCCTTCCCTCATCACCGACATTGCTCTCTTTCTGGTCTGACCCACTAGGAAATCCAGTGTCATACTGTCCACAACATGTTAATATAGATGTCAAAGACCATTAAAAAGATCAAGAAGAGTTATCATATCAGCAAAAAGAATATAGAACAAGAATCATGGAGGAAAACCATGTGGATAGACCATCTAAATAAATTGACAAGCAACATGTGATCGAGAACCAAGAAGCACAATCCATGGCAAAAATGGGAACAAATGTGAAAATGCAAGGTTAGATTACTTCTGCAAAATTATACTACACACTGGGTAGAGGAATAAAAGTGGATGCATGGTTGCATAATGAAATTGCAAAAGATGCCCATAATTCATAATCAAATGCAACTTTTAGTTACCACTGTATTTCACTGAATATAATATTTTTATGTAGTTACATATATTATCTATGTCACACTCATGTAGCTCTAGTTATCTGTGTTCATGGGGAAAAAACATGTTTAATTCAGTAATTAATTGAAATTGGAACTAAATTAGGTTTAATTGGATTTAACAAGTTGAATTGGGTTCAAACAAAATCAAGTAAAGCTTCATGGGGGGAATTAGTGATAGTTGTCCAAACTCATTCCACAAATGCCCCAATGGAGATTGGTGCAACCACAATGTCCACCACCATGACTTCATTCAGTGCAAGTACTAGTTTCAATAGCATTATTAATAAAGTCATTGATAGAGAGCTCATAGATGTGCATCAGTAGCAAGAAAAAATCCTACAAAGAGAAACAAATGAACAGGATTTCCTTTTTCAAAAAAGAAGCTTACATAATTAATCGTAGGATGTTATGGAGGGGAATTATGTGAATTGATGGATGTTTATGCAACAACCAGTCTTGCACCAATGATCTGGACTTTGCAAGTTGAGGAGACATAATGAAAAATAGGGGGGAAAGAGTGTTGTGGGATATCATGAAGAGGAGAGAAAGGGAAACTGCAAAAGGGGTTTCTAGAAGTTAGGGCTGATGGCTATTGGAAATAATGGAGGAGATAAGGAAGGCCTGCTTGAAAAGGGAACTGGAAGGCCATTGGAATAAGGGACAAGGGGTTGGGATTTTTCTCCTTTACATGCCATCCAATAGATACACTTCATACAACAATAAAGATCCACATAATTCCCTTAACTTCTACTCTATACACAATAGGGTTTATATTATTTCACTAGAAGAGGTTAGAACCAAAAGTTTATATCGGCGCATAACTAATTGATCTAAAAACAAGATATAGGAACAAACATGTAATTCCTAATGTTTCTAATTATTAAGACATTAGAGTCATTAGGTACTAGGTGTTGTAGTATTTAGTTCCAGATTGGTATTTTAAATTCAGAGTTTTAACAATGTACCATGAAATGGATATACTTCCATAACAATAAGATCAGCATAATTCCCTAACTTCTACCTCATATCATGCCTCCTGTTTAGGTTTTGGGTTTCTTCTCTTCAAACTGGTTTGAGGGGACTGTAGTCTAGATGGTTGTCTCCCCTTCCTGTTTGAAGTCTCTTCCTTTCATCATCTCCTTAATCTCTCTGCAATTAACAATGTTCTCTCTGCGTGTCCTTGCTCAAAAGCGAGTATTCTGCCCCTTTTTTCCACCCTCTCTACCTTCAGTGCAACTCTTGACAACTCAGAGGTACATCCTGTCTCCATGATCAACACTTGATCAAACCAAGAGTTATCCTGATTGAATAGGCATTTGGCTCTTCCCCTATCATCACCTTTGCTCCAAATCCCATCTGCATCTTCTTCTTCCCAATCTTCATCTTGTCTTCCGGGTTGTGCTTTAGTCTCCAATTGAACCTCCTCAACGCCATCTTCCAGCAGTTACCACCCGAGTCTTCAACTATCACATGCACCAAATCCTACAACACCTGGAGTTCCAACAATGTGTCACTGTCATCCTCCAGCACCTCTTTGTTAGCATATTTGGCTCTGCAGATAGCTTCACTTCATAGGTTCTTCAGCAATTTGGCAACTGAGTCCAACTGCTCTCCCATGACGGTCTCCGGCTCCATGAAATCCAACCAAGCAACCCAAATCCAGCCTCATCTCTTTCAATTTGTCCATGCTTTCCTCTTTTATACATGCAAATGCATATGGGAGACCATCTTTTCCCAGACTCAGTTGGCCTTCTCTAGCAATGTAATTCATCATATGCTAGTGTCTTCCTCCCTTGGTATCTAGCACTAATTGACATTTATTCTCAGATGAATTGTCTCCATTTTGTCCACCTCTTCTATCAGATCTGCTATCTGGATAGCAAATCTGCACTCTCTTGCATCTCGCCTCTCCTCTAGCTGCCTTCCGCAGCAATTTCTTCTTTTCCCATGCAGCAACTTAACATCTTACTCTCCTCTTCTCCTCCTTTCCTTTTCAAAAATAAACTTTGATCTATTTACTTGTTGCATTTGTGCTGCTTAAACTAGTAAAGGCCAAAATAGTCTGTTATCGTCCTCTTCTCTTTAGGAGAAAATGTTACGTCCTCTGTTTGCTACTTTCAACAGAAGTTCAAAGTATGCAATCTATGTTTCCTTCAAGACCCTAGAGTGCTTTCCTTTTCCTTTTTTCTTAAGTCTATTGCATGCTGTTGTATGTGTAACTTCATGGAGAAGTCTGATCAAGAGATTTGTTCTTGCTCACTTAATCTTCTCTCCCTTCACCTCTCTCCCTTTGTTCTCTCTCTTTATCTATGTGCTACTAATCTAAGACCAAAGGAATTGATGTGTTTTGATTACAGGAGTATTTACCGCCTAACTTAAGAGCAGTGTTAAAGGTATTAGAGTTATTAGATACTAGATGGTGTGAGTTTAGTCCAACATTGGTAGTAATGCAAGCAGGTAATGTCATGTTGCACTTCCAAAATCCATTAGCATAACAAATCATAAGTTGATTCATCACTAAAAGATAAAATATATAGTCAACTAGCATGGATTCAATTAGGCTATATTCTAACAGGCTAAATTTAAACTATTAAAAGGTAACTCGATGCATAAAGCTCCCATCAATGCGGGATCCCAAGGAAGGGTCGAATAATATTAGGTCTATTATACGTAATCTTATCTTACATTATAACAGATTATTTCTGCAACTTAAACCCGTGACCACAAGATCACACAATAGTAATTTCACCATTGCACCAAAGCTCCCCTTTCTAGATCTAGACTGTCAAAAATAAATTATGAACAAATATCATACAATTATAATTATTGTGGAATAAACTAAAAGATGTGACAGTTAATATCATTGAATAGCATTTAGCTTTCAAGCTTATTGAAATTAAGAGCAAAAGAGTGTAGAAATGAAATGAAACAGGGTTTAATTTGATCCACATCGCTTATTTTTACTTTTTTCAGCTGTTTTTGTCTAAAACTTCTTAAAGGTTATACATTATCTTCCCCACATCTGTAATCTTTCATAGTAACTTTCCTATTTAGATTGTATTGTAATGATTGCCTACTTATTTTCTTCCTGCAACATGGGCACATTATGAGGAGTTCCAGATACCCACAATCTAGCATTGGAACAAGCCTTTGCAAATTTAAGACATTGCAAAAAACTCATGAGAACGAAGATCTCCTGAAACAAGTAAAAAATTACAAGCCCATTGTTCAAACCATGTAGCCTAAAAATACTTTCTTGTATAAAGCTAATTTGAGAATAAAGACAAGTTGATCTTTCTAATGGCATCACATTTTATTGTTCTTCAGGTATTGCCCTTAAAATGGCCCCTACATCACTAGAAATTCTAGCAACAAATGCACATGCAGAAGCTATTTTAAGATGCTTAAAAATGTCACTTAAATCATCAGAGATGGTCGATCAATGTTTTAAAACTATATGAGAGAGAGAATGTACATGCCAAACCATAGAGATCTAAATGACCTGCTACCTTCGAATGCCGTGTGCCAATTACTGCATGCACATTTTGAATTTCTGTCTGTGGATCACTTCCTTGATAAGATTCATGTGGTGATGCTTTAGCAGGAGAGTTAGACTCCTTTCCAGCATTAATACCAGCATGGCTCGGGGCAGCAAAGGAAGGCGGAAGCATATTTTTTGGAGCAGAATTATCCTGATAAAGGTAATCACGTAGCTTTGCAGTCACTTGAATAAGAGCATTTCTAGCTTCTCTTATCTCCCCTACAATCTGAGATCAATTGGAAATTTTCAGGTAGCACATGATCATTCTCACAGAAAAGGTAACAAACCTGAAGCAAAATCTGCATGATGAGACCAATCATACAAGTATCAATATCTTAAGTGCTTAAGGGAACCAACCTGAACAAGCTCATCAGCCTCCATTGCACAAGGAGGAAGGTCTTCTTTAGGTAATATCTGTATGTTTGCACTGGTCAATCTTTGAATATCTGACAATAATCCATCAAATCCCTCCAGGGAAACAATTTCACAGGTTGGAACAAGAAGCCTCGTGGTAATGACGTTATCCTTATCAGGACCAAGGTCTACTATTTTAGTCTGTATATGCAACAGAGCCTCCTGAGCCGGAAAAAGATCTGCATCTGGTCCCTGATGCAAAAACCAGACATATTTCTTAATATTCAATAAATTAACTGGGCTGGCAACGAATCTAAAAAAGAAATTACCTTGTTTTGATCAAATCAATATGCAACAAAAAAGAAACCAATTTAGATTATTAATAAAAAAAAGTCGATGGCCTTATTTTTGTTGAATCAACCACTATTTTACATGTAGGATTTTGTCATTGATCCATGGACTTCTAGTTTAGTGATAATTTATGGGCAATTACTGGGTTACTTTTCCTTGGTAGTGCCCTCCACCTGTGTATATATGATATGTTATTATAACTTTTCATCTACTACCTTCTGTATTTCCATATGTAAAAGGAAGTCCCTGAGTACTCATAGGTACCTAAAACTCACAAACAAACTGGTTCAAAAATATTATAAAACCCTAGTTTGTGTGACAATCAATAAATTAAAATTTGCAACCTTTTAAAGATTTAATAAGAAAATATGTTAATTGAACGCTATAACCAAAAAATGAAATGGTGATAACTTTGGTTTACATATTTTACCTAACAAAGTAACAACTAAGCTCTACATGTTGTATCCTCTCATAAATACTACACTGGAAGCAATGGGCACAGAGTTCCAGACAATATCTTGAATATCGCCTGTAAGAGAGCAAATCCTTCATGTTGAAAATTGAGTTAACATTTAATTTTGTTGGCAGATAAAATTAAAAAACCTTAGTACTTTGCTTGATAAGAAAAGACTTGAGGAATGGTCGTGAAGTTTCTTAACAGAGATTTTAGGAAAATGTCTTGGGCATATGAATGCAAGAACATAATCTCCTATCTTGTCCTCTTTTAGTTTACGATAAATATCAGTATGTATCAAGCGTAGTTTTTCTCCTAACAAAAACATAAATCTCACATATATTCAGTACAAACTTAGATTCATTGGAGAAATGAGAAGCTAAATTAGATCAATAGGCTAAAACTAACAATATCCTGAAAGAATAATTTGACTATCTGTGATGCATTGTTGGTTTTATCCATGCTGAATAAAGTGTGACATAAAACTTTATCCACAATTATCTGAATAGAATTGGCTAACTTTGAGCATCCTAAAACAAAGTTCTTATTAAGGTCATTCAAAGGGTTGCTGATGATAGAAAATATGAAATGGTTAGCAAACGTCATTGTTTTGTTTGATTGTTTTAGTCATCTGACATAACATTGATGCAATTTTTGCAAAGTTTCTCCTTAGGGATAGCTAAAATGAACTACCAGCTAATAGAGTTATTTTCTTGTCATTCCAAAATTGACCTACAAGGTCACCTACATAAAGTTCCAGATCAAGAAATCTCCTAGGCATGTCCAAAGAATATACAAATACATCCTTGGAAAAAAAAAACTATCATTGTTCATGTAATCTACCAATAGTGGTAGGTCCTTGTGTCTCACAGAAGATCATACCAATGTAAAGACAAGGTAGTCATTATTAAGATGCTCAAATCATGTGATTTTGCATTTTTCTAGGGTAGCTACAATCCTAGAATTCGCAACAGTGGATTTATTCTCCTTTCCATAGTGATACTTCAGCAAAAAAGGTTCATTCTCAGAACTTTACCGGCCTAGCATGTTTTGAAAAATCTTTTATATTTTTGTGATTCGATAAATCTTAACGCAGAGTGATCAGAGTGTGAGATGAACTCATTTAGCAGTAAGCAAAGTTGAAAATCTCAAACCATGATGAAATTTTAAATTTTAATTGAGACGATAATGTTTTGATACTATGTCAGTGTTTTGAGGTATATTATTGGTAAAGAATTGGCAAGGAAAGGAAGAAGAGATGAAAAGAAGAAGAGAACACAACTATATAAGTAATTTTGGATTTTACATCCCATCTAAAAAAACATTAATTAAATTAATCTTGACACATTTTATAATGTCATTGTCGAGGGGTGTCAAATCTCAATATGACACAATACTCATTGATATGATTAACATTATATTTTCCAATGTCAAGTAGTATCGAGTTTTGATAAAGTATCAAAATGATATGTTTCAATCGTATTGTCTGACATGGTAGGAAATTCCAAATCATGGTAGTAAGTAAAATAGCCAATGTCTCAATGTTTAAATGGTAGTGAAAAACTCCTTATCATATGTTGATAGCATTGACTAGTCTCATTGAATAAGTTGCTAAAGAATGCAACCTTAATTTAAGGTGCTATATAAGCTCAAATTTTATGGAGGTTAGAATGCATAAGGTTGGGTATAGACATGCTTTTCTTGGTCTTCCAGAAGGTTGTAAAACAGTTGATAATTTAATTAATTGGGAAAAACATTTTCTAAGAGATATTCTCTTGCAAGATCATCATTGAATGAATCCCATGAAATCTTCAGTTGAAATACACAAACTTATCCAAATAACAAGTCAAGTCCCTTCAGATTTTTGGTGAAAACATGCAATACTTGCTTATGCTATCACTTGATTATATATGAGAAAGTGAAAATCATTGATCTGGGAAGGAAACAAGAATGGTATACTTCTATACCATAATATATCTAGTTCGCATATATATAAATAATCAATGTTCCAATGATGATAAACTTCTAAGTAAAACATCGTACTAAAAGTTTTATACAGTAAAATGCTACCTTGGTGCTGATAAATTCACATGCAAACAAAAGGTACTAAGCATATAGACATGCAACATGACTGCAAATCATGGCTAATTTAGCATATTTCAGCATTGCAATCTCTAGCGATTATATACAATCATTAACACATGAACTTCTTAAGAAGATGACATGTGAATTAAAAAAATAAAACTCTCAAGCAGCATAATCAGGTTTGATATCTTGGACACAACACTTAAAATCAATTTACACTCATAAGTGAGACTAGCTTCCACTAACAAAAAAGAGATATTGGAATTTGTACATGAAAAGCATAAACAGTTCTTTTCTACCTCGTCAGAAGTAATAGTTATAATGCATTCATCTGAACCTGGCACAGGATCAGAAACTTGCACATCCACACCTACATCAGCTTGCAACATTTCAATAATTCCACTTGAAAGTCCAATGATCCTTTCCACTTTATCATTGGGACAAAGAATACGGAATACAAGCTCCTCAAAAGATAATGTCTGTGATTGGTCATTCATGTGATTAGCATCCGAATCAAATGAGTATCCATGATGGTCCAATGCATATGAGTTATTTCTTGATCTATCTAATCCAGCTGAGGATCGTGAAGCCAAAAGAGATTCTTCAGCGCCTGATAGATGTGGTGTATTACTTACAAACTCATCATAGCGCTCTGGTGAATATGTTCGTCCACGGGAAGGGCCACGATCACGATGTAAGCTCTCCTTTAAACGAGATAATATGATGGCTACAGCTTTTTTCACACAATTTCCCTCTCCAACAATCTGCAAAAATAGGAGAAAATAAAAATTAAAAATACTGTTAAACTATGAATTTCAAATTAAGAAGAAATAAGAATTGGTTTGCCACAAATAGTAAAGCAGGATAAGAAATCTTGGATCATCCATATAATAGAGTCTTGCCACTGTTTTCTTACAATGGAATATTGAAAAATAGTACAGAAAAAAAAAATAAAAATGAATGAAAATGGAAATGCAACATCATAAAATAAGTAAAAAAATCTGTCACTAAAACTACATCACAATATAAATTATTTAGTTGAGTATTACATCTCACATGAAAGGGATATACAAATATTTATTAGTTTTCAAAATATCCGACAAAACACCAACTAGAAATAGCAAGAACTGTCTTTTACTTACAATGGCATTAAACAGGAAAACCCTTTAAAACACAGTTCAGAACCTAATTTTAACTTGAAAATTTTCATCTCAACCATGTCACTGCACATACTCGACCCATGAACTTAAACCATTATTGTCCAATGAAAGCTCATGAGAGCAGCGTAGTCGAGGTATCTGGCTATGTTTTTCAAGTACATTTAGGAGATAAGTTATAGTATAGGGAGATATCACATTTAGAAACATTGCTCACTCAAGAATAGGTACCAAAACTCTGCAGCTACAGATCAGCAAGATAAAAACATGAGTATCAACGTTGGTAATGTTACCTGAACTACCTCCTCTGCAACTGCGACACATCGAGGAGTGTATTGATCCCGTGGCAAGATTCGGATGTGGGTATTGGTTTCCATCCTCATCTGCTCAATTATCTTCCCTCCCCTCCCTAACAAGCAACCCACATGTGTTCTCGGTACAACCAGCCTCGTTGTAACCCTTCCTCGATCTCTATCCCCACCTCCCCACCCCACCCCGCCACTGCCATACACTTCCTCCTCATTTCCGTCTCCGAACTCAAACTCCGCGTCTACGATCCGCTCATGGATCATCCGCAGAGCGTCCTCCGCTGGTGAGTACTGGGGCGGGCGACCATCCAACTCCTTCCTCCGATCGTCCAACGTCTCAATTATCCTCTCGTCATCACCGGGGACCAGTTGGTGGACGTTGATCCATGCGCCGGTCTCCTGCCGGAAGGCCTTAATAACGCTGCCGTACTTGCCAATGACGCCACCGGCCTTGGCATCAGGGCACAGGATGCGGAAGAAGGTGGTGACAGTGGCCGCGCTGTGGGGGCCGTCCTGCAGCTTGGAGGAGGGGGAGGGGGTGGAAGAGGAGGGGAGTGCGGGCGGGGGCGGGGGCGGAGGTGGTAGAGGTGGCGGTGGGGGCGGGCCGCGGCGATCACCGCTCCGCCGGTAGTGGTTTCCGCGCCGGTGGTGTCCTCCTCCGCCGCCGTCATACCGAGACTTGGATCGAGGGGGAGGGCTCGGGGAGTGGGCGTCGAGGTCGTGGTGGTAGCCCCGCTTGGAGCGCGATCGCTCCATCGTCCCCCTCCCAAGTAGAAATCTGCGGAGATTTGAGCTTCTCGATTCGATCGATATGGAAATCGTTGGTTAGGGTTTTCCTTCGGCTGGTCTTCCACTACCACTCGAGCTTCCAGAAAATCGACGAGCAGCGCAGTACCATAATAAAACTGGATACTCTGCTGGAGAACAGCCATTCCAAATTTTATAACAGCGTTACAATTAAATGAAATTATTCACTAATTCTTATGCTAAATTATCGATAAACAATCATCTTACTCTAATGATTCTTATTAAAGGACGATGTAGATTGCTCGGCTGTCGACCCTGTTTTTACATAAAATTATTTTTGGCAAAAAAATTAAAACTGTAATTTTTTTTATAAAAAAAATTCAAAGAAATATTCTTGTTTAATTTTTGCAATAAAAGAAAGTTATTTTTTTTATATATAAAATTTAACTTTTAATTGAAACGGCTATATAAATTGCAGATTGAAAAAAATATATATTATATATTTAAAAAATGATAAAAGAAAAAAAGTCATATAAATTTCAATCATAAATTTTTAAAAATTATTATATAAATTTATTTTTATTTTTTATTTTATGATAACAATAATAATAAAACTTTTATCTCAATCTCCTTGTATCACAGGTTTCTATCTTATACTGCCTTTTTTCTTTTTTCTTTTTTTTTTGTCTTTCTCTTCTATTTATCACGACCTCACATCATTCAACCAAGACAATTTTTAATCGCCTAAGCAAATGTCCATGCCGTTTTAAATATTTTTTTGGAGTTTTCTCTTGACAAGTACAATTTCAACTTTTTCCTATTGTTCTTTTTCTTTTATTTTATCTATCGTAGTTCGCTTCGTAGTTTTGTCTATGCACATTCGCAATAAAATCATCATTTTTACAAACTCATATCTTTCTTTTATTTATATGTTCGCTTCGTAGTTCAGCATTCAACTATATATAATATAGTAAATTTAATTATCGTTTTATAAAATTTTATTTTAAACTTTAAAGAAACCTTATGATTATAAACATCATCTAATATCTTTCTCCATTTCAACTATCACATTTATATTCTATGTAAAATATTTCTATCAAATCCTCCAAACTTCCAATAACAAATAACTTATAATATCTTATCTTAACAATTGTTTTACTATTTCAATTTAATCCATTTAGAATTTTCTCTTTTGTCATTATATTCTCATATATATTCATATTATTTCTTTCAGAATTTTAAATTTAAATATAAATGCATAAAAAATTAAAGTGATTAAATGATTAAATCATCTAATAGTTTTGGTCCAAAAATTCTACGAGATTATTAATTTTTACTCAAATTTAGAATCATAATAAATAAGCGCATTCTACAAGGTCATCAAATCAGTTCATTTATTTTTAAAGAAATAAATGACTCAAAAATGGTCATATAAAAGTCGGCTAAAATTTTGATATGATTGTTTTTCTACTCAAAATTTGGATCTAAATATATATAGATGCACTTTAAAATACCAGTACAAACCAAATAAGATTCCAAAGTGATCAAATGACATAAAAATGATCATATAAAATTTTTAACCATGTGTTGTAATTTTGATCATTCAAAATTAATGGTGAAATCAAGTGATTGTAGTGTTTCGATGTTCAAACATTTAGGAAGGATGGAAAGTCTAATGGAAAGTTAGCAACGAAAAGTTCACTCGGTAATTAAGTGAAAAGTCTAACTCCGAGTTGACAATAAAGAAGTGTAATAAGTATTGGCAAGTAAAAAAGTCAAATAAAGAATTGACAATGAGGGAGTTAAATAGATAATGACAAGTGAAAAGGACCAACAAAGAGTTGATAATGAGAATCCAAACAAATTAAGGAGAAATAAATGCTTAGTAAGTGATCAAAATCTAAGCAAGTCAGGAAAAACTAAATATTTGTAAATAATTAAAATTCAAACATATCAAAGAGCACCGAATATGTGATAGATGATGGAAGTCCAGTCAAGTTAAGAAAAATTAGATGTTTGGTAAGTAAGTGGAAGTTCTAGTGAATTAAAATTGACTTGAGGTTAAGAAAGTGGAAGTTTTAGTGAGTTCATGGTTACTAACACTAAGAAAAAAAAAAGTCTCAGGGGTTAGATCTTAGGCAATGGAGATTTTAGTAAGTTGAAGTTGACTTGTACTAGCTATATGAGAAAGTCCTAGAGACACAAAGTCACTTAGCAAAATGAGACTCACCCTAAAAAAAAAAGTGGAACTGCCACATTAGCGCCCCTCTACCGTTGTCCCTATATGTAGAAGGGGTAAATTAGGATATCAGGTGAACAATACAAAAATACAAAATCATCGATAGTCTGACGGTGAACTACAAAAATCATCCCCTTGTCATTTCAAATCTTAACACAGTTGCGCTGGTCATCTGGGTTAGCCCTGGGGGTTAAGAATCAAGGTATTAGTCAATTTATGTAAAGGTTTCAATCAAATAATGGTTGAATCGACTAGGTAGTCAACTTAGACTAAAACACCATCGAACAAAATATTTTGTTGGTGCAAGTAGCACCAATGATTAAATCATTATTTTGACATATGACAAAGGGTTTAAAGTTAGCTATTGTATAATCGAATAAATATATGTCAAATGTATAAATGTAGAAAAACTTGACAGATACATTGTAGAAGCAATAGAAAAAAAGTCTAAATAAATTAGGCAAGCCAAACATTTAACAATTGTAAAGAAGTCTAAATGGGTTAGAGAGACTGAAAATATTTGGTAAATGATGAGAAGCTCAAATGGGCTAGGTGAACTGAACATTTGACAGATAAAAAGTCTCAGTCAAGGAAGAACAAACACCTAACAAATAAAAATTCTTAATAAATTAAAGAGTACCAAATAAAATTAAGTAGGTCAAGTAGAGGAGGCCTAAGAGGCCTCCACCTTAGGCCCAACCATCATGGGCCCCTCAAAAAAATATAAATTAATTATAGCCACAAAAAATTATTTTTATTTTTTTAACCCTATATAATTTAATTATCCAAGCATATAGAGAGCTAAAAAATTTTTTAAACCCCTTTTAAATCATAAGTTGTAAAATAAAATAAGTTTTAAAAAAATTACAATGCAGACACATCGTGATGTGGGGATGGCTATGCAATGATGTGATAGATGGTGAATCAATAATACAATTTATTTTTTTGATAATTTATATCTCTTTTATTTGATTGAGAGTGGACGATAGATTTTTTTTTAATTAATTGCTATTCCCCATTTGACTCAAGATCTACTTTCATTCAATTTTTTTGTAGTATGGGATCTATGGACTTTTTAATTCTAACGATGTGTGTGCATTTTATTTTTGATTATTTTTTGTTGCTTAATTAATTAATTTGGTCATGTTTATTAGTTTTTCCCTATTTGGTATGAATTTATAAGGCTCCTTAATTAACTAACTTGAGAATGTGAGAAACTAAGGGAAGATTTAATAAAGTTGGGTACTCAAGCTTTTTATAAAAAAAAATCATAGAAAAATTAATTATATTTTACAAGTACGATGTATTCCAATTTCATTAATTTTTCTTCCTTGTTATATTTTGAGTGATATCAATCGATAATCACTCAGCACCTAAAAATTGTTTAAATGCTCTCTTGCATTCATAAGCTCTTCATAGGTAGCAAAGCACTCATATCTCACTCAACTTGGTATATTCTTTCTAGTTATTTTTTTTAAATTGTAATTATAACTACTTGCCTTCTATATTGTTTAGGCTTTTTGTTTTTTTGCTTTCACTACAACAAATTTGACTTTTCGCAGCACACAATTATTCTATTGGCAGCGCACATCGCATGATGCACAACGCCAGGCTGTTGAAAGTCACAAGACATCGACAACGCACAGCCACGCACTACAGATAAGAGCATTCGCAGTGTGCGGCCGCACG
>JBAMHZ010000056.1:3835168-3845566 GCA_037177395.1 Alpinia galanga | reverse complement strand
TGTAGATGTACCTTCTCATACTTAGTGGTTAGACTCTGGCACAACAATTCATATTGTAAATTCTGTGCAGGAGCTCAAAACCAGGAGAAGGCCAAATGAAAGAGACATCCGATAAACCTGGCTCTGATACCATTTGATAAATTTTCGATATCTGATTCTTGATATGACAAATGAGAAACACACATACACGTAATTAGGTATAAAAAAAATACCTGGAGTGGAAGATATCGATGAATTCATTTTTTAGTTCTACAAGAAAGACCTAAACAGCAGAGAGAAACTTCTCCTATCACCCAACAGACAAAATATGCGTGTATTATCTCAATGGGGCGACAACCACATTTAAAGGGGTTAGGAGTAGAGCCTTTGCACAGATTAGGAAATAATGGACTAGCCTACCCATTATAGCTAAGTCCAATAGCATCCTATTAATTTATGCTAGTCCACATAAAATATCCAACAAGATCACCATAGCCTAAGATCTCCTTTGGTGTACATTGCCCTAGAAAATCAAGTAAACAAAGCTACTGAAACCTCAAAGTGGAAGACGGGGTTACTCGGCTAGGCTTCCAAGAGAAGGGAACAAGCTTTAAATAGGGTTGGCAAAATCATATGGTGACTTCTGAGAGAAAAAAAAAATCACAGCCAAGAACAGTTTTAGTAGAGTGAAGGAGAAAGAAAAGTTTTAGGAGAGTGCAGGAGAAAAAGAAGACAACGCGGCCAGTGACTGACACGAATGACAACGCAGGCAACATGTCTTGAATGCGGAGGGAAGAATGCATGGAAATGGGTCTGAAGATTAGGTTAATTCAATTTGTACTTTTGCAAAATCGTCCATAAATAACAACTAGCTCCTTTAATTAATATAACACTAGCAGCTCAAGATGAATGAATACTTCAGTTGAGTGGAAAATAAAAGAATGTGATAGTAGTATGTTGTTTCTAGTAAGAGTATTTGTAATGCACCGTTAAAGGGGGTATTATAATATCCGCTCGCTTGAATGCGTTCAAGGAATTGAACGCGTTCAAGCAACATGGGATGGGCCACCCCACCCCATGTACATATTTTTTTTTTATTTTTTTAATATTATTTTAAAAAAAAAATATTTTAATATTATTTTTTAAAAATAGTAAATGTTTTTAAAATGTAAGATTATTATTAAAATAATAATAATAATTTTAATATTTTATTTTTTAAAAAATGTATTTATTTACTATGATATAATTTTAAGATGATTGAGTAGAGTGTGGGACCCATGAATAATGAGTATTAAAGTTAAAAAGGTTGTGGGTGAAAAAGGTTTGTTGTTATAATGATTATGTGGCAGTGAACCTCATACTTTTTAATGAGGTGGAGGATGTTATAATGAAAATGAGTTATGGATGCTCTAAGACAAATATACATAGTTATATCCAAGATACCCTAACGAATTGGCCCCTTGAAATAAACAAAAACAGCGGTAGCAATTTTCTAAAGGTCTAGACTATAATGAAGCCTAACATAACAAGAAAATTGCACTGAAATTAATCAATATGTTCACATTGTAAAGGCCAAATTTCTAGATGTGCAAAATAGAAATAATAAAAAGAACTTACCTAGAAATTTATTTCATTAGAAAATTCTTCCAAACTAAGGATAAACATAAACAAGATCATCACATGTAGCCAATCCAGTAACCATAAACAATATAAAATCATGAAATCTGGAAAATTAAACTCTATGTCAATCCTTATCACTTAGCAGGTATTGGATACATTCCTTTTGATAGATAAGAAGACACGTGTTGAACCATGTTAGCTCATTAAACATCCATTATCTGGAAAGGAAAATACTGTGTTTCCACTTCTTATTCAATTTAACTAACCCCAATATAATCTATCAGTAGAATCAATTCCTGAAGCTACTACCTCAAGATGTGAACATGAAGGGGGAAATGAATCACAGAATTAAATGAATCTTGATTGCAAATCATTGAAAGAACATCATACCCACTAGGCTTTGCAATATAGAAAAAGTAACATTAAGCTAAAGGTATGGCCATAGATGAAGATAAATACCTTCAAATTCTCCACCTCAGCTGTCAAGGAATCAATCTTCTCAGTGTCTTGCACAAGAACAGTAGTTTCCTTGACAACAGGAGGTGCTTCTTCAATAGCCTTCCTAGCGGCCTCTCGTTCCTTGACAAGCATTGCAGTTGTCTCATCTACTTTACTTTGCAGATCTTGCAAAGTGTTCTGTAATTTTGCAATCTCTTGTCCTTTAGCTTCCTCCAAGTCTGTCTGTATCATCACATGATTAACCAAACTCCAGTTCAGTACAATGTTTAAAAGTGGAACAAAATGAGTAAGAGAATACAGGAAATAAAGCATGAAGATCTGTGTTCCATTCATGATTATTCACTGTAGGCCAGATCCATCATTGTAGCTGTTGAAGTAGTGACTAAGATATTCAAACATTACCTGCAAACGCTTTTCCAACTGCAACGCCATGTAAGATCTTCTACCGCTTTTTCAAGTTTATCCTTTGCTTCCTTGAGAGCACCTGTTTCTCGTGCATCCTGAAACAAACAAAAGAAACATAAAAGAACTACTAATGATGGGCATATCATGGATTACAAGTAGTCATCTCAAAAACAATTTTTTTTATAAAAAAATAGGAAGGATGTGGTTATTTTTAGAAGCATTTCCTTAATGTATGAGCACTAATAAAAGAATAGATCTCTAGGAATGAAACAATTATGATATTTCTTGTTTCTGTCTTTTCTGTTCAGTTGTCTAACTCAAGATTACAGAGTACTACTAAGCACAATGTACAAACACAATCATATATATAATTCATTGTGGCAGTTCCCAAGTAGTTGGAACTAGTAGTTTCTTGTTGCTGTTATGTTTTATACAAAGGGATAGGAAGGGAAGTGATGGATGCTTATGCTTTCCTTTTCAAATGAGGGTTCTCATACTAATGCATAAAATGTGTACCAATTTATGCCCATGAAATTCCAAGCGACAGAAATGTAGTCTGGATTATATACCTTGCAACAATTTCTAAAAATGATTATATAACAATAAAATTATGGAGTTGTAATTTTTTCAGTTTACAACTAATAGTTTCTCATTTTCTTAAAATTAAACCATAAGTCAATTCCAAGCATATCCCATAGAGTAAAATTATATGTACAAATATCACAGTTCGGACCTTCTTAAAAACTAACAAAAAATTTCATGAAATCATAGTCTTAAAAGTTATGGTTGCACCACCATGGGCAGTGAAATAAAATGCATTCGTTCTCTTGTCAAACTACATGCAGCCCATGCTAGTTCATCTATAGGACAAAAAGTGGAAAATAAGTAATCCTTGGCATGCTCATCTACATGATTGTCTCCCAAGTATAAACATATGTCAACAAGTTTCATCAGAAAAGTGTTTCATATTGCAAACTTTGTTCAAAGAAAAGAAATTGACATCTTCCAAGAAAATGTGTATACATATATATATTACATTAAAGACACTTAAACACTTCACCCAGTGATGGTAAGAAATTTTTTAAAGGATATGCAAAGAAAACATGAAGGCTATTGAAGAAGAAAATGTAAAAAATCAAATTTGAACGTGTGTATCCTCATGAACCTGCACAAATAGCTAAATTGCCAGAAAGTAAAGTACCGACCATTTTTAGCTTCCTAAGCTCTTTTCTTGCAACCCTTCCCCTCCATCGACACTGGGTGACAATTGCTGCTCTCTTCAGACTCTTGTGGTATGAATGAGCCCATTGAGCCTACAAAAGAAGACAAGAAGATAAAGAGGATTATAAAAAGAACAGAGTTAATGTTATATGATCTCATTGTTAGAGAACAACCTGAATAATAGTGGCTGCCTTTGTTTGCCTCCTAAATCTAAACTCATTCCAAGCAGCCAAAAATCTAAAACCAGTTTGTAGGATCAGAACTGAATGTTTCAGCTATTTGTAAGCCTTCTTAGCATTATATCGCCGCAAATTTTTCTGAACTATAATTGCAGCATTCTCCCTTCTCATGTGCTCATACAACTTACGAGCCAATCTTCCTGTAAAGATAATCATGTTAGATGAATAAAGAGCTAGAGAGCACACCAATACATTGAGATGAGTTGAACACACTTCTCCATAATGGTAGCCTTCCGTAAAGCAATAAATTGCTTCCGCAACATATGTGTTCGTATTTGATTTTGGATAGTCTTTGCTGCTCTGTTAAGCACTTCAGCTCGTAGAGCATCTAACTCTGCCATCTGACCGGCTCTAAGGAAAACTTTTGTTTTACCTATCTGGAAATTCAGGAAGAAGTGCAATAAAGACATGAAGAGTAAAGAGTTAACGATTGACCCAAAACTTGAAAGCCAAGGCAAACACCAAAAAAGTTTCTAGTGCAACTTTCATGATGCAAGCCCATTCCAAATAAAAGTGGCCTACATATGTCATTAAGTACGAAATTGTATTCAATACAACAAATGTGGTAAATATTACTAAACTATGATAGGAAGAATTCGGAAATGATGAATTTGCAAAAACAGAAAACTATTGTGACAAATATAGTTGGGGAATTACTTGAAATCCTTTCAACTGTTTACTTTCTAGAATCTTCCTGCAAGCTGTCTTTTCATCGCTAATCATGAATGCAAAACCAAAAAAGAAAACTTCATAAATTCAAAGTCATATAATCTAATTTAAACCCCACACACTCTATCATATGCAAGATTAAATAGAACTTACTTCCCAACCAAAGCTTCTGGAACAAATACACCAACACGGTATAAAAATTCATAGAATATACGACGTGTAGGAAATCCAGCACAGCTGATCCTTATAGCCTCAAGAACACCCTAATGTCACCAAAACATAAGGAAAAGATAAATTATGGAATGCCTAATTGTATGAAATGACATCTTTTCAAAACTGAATAACATGCTCTAAGTTACTCACACCACAGCGTAATTGTTGCATGACATTGACATTCTCAAATATGGCAGGTTTTAGAAGGTTGTTTGGCTTCACACATCTGATGTAATGGGGTTCTGTGGAATTTAATGTTTCCATCAAAGCCTGCAGTTGTAGCTGAAGCAAATGTTCAAACTATAGTGAGAAACACTATTCCATATCAAGAGGGTCTTAAAATGTTCTCAAACATGAATTTTATCAACAATAGTGGAAGATAATTATACACCTTAAATTGAGAACCAATTGATGAAAATTTAGAAGACTTGCTTGTCTCCTCAGGCAGAGGAGGAAAAAGTCCAGAAACAAATGAGCATTTTGAAGCGCCCAACAAATCTTGGTGTTCTGCAACAACATAATCCTTGTTTTTGTCCAGGAACTGATCAGATTGATATAAAACCTAATAATAAAAAACAAACATATTAAATTAAAAATGTTTTATAATAATTTTAAGCTAAATCAAGAAACCCAACCTCTCCTCCATAATGATTAATAGAAAAATCAGCTCGTGAAAGCTTGGGCTTGATGAAGCGCTTGTGCGTTTTAAATGTCTGGTAAAGTTTTTGCGCAAAGGTTTCATGTGTTAATTTTCGAAACATACTGCATTTAAGAAGATTATCAGACATAAGTTATCCGTTTTCAAAAGGTTTATATCCAAATAAAATCTAAAAGAGGACAAGTGTAAAAAACAAGATGAAAAGGCAAACCATGCTTCATCAAGAAGTGCAATCACACCTCCAGGTTTCTTAAAAAAAAAAAAAGAACTAGCAGAATAAGCCTCCTTGCATGAATCTCCATTCATTACAACAATTTATAACCATTTGCATTTACAGTCTTAATCAGTTGTATAATATAAGAAAATCAAGTGAGTTAATAACGAAATAACATTTAAATAGAATAAAGAGATATACAACAGTATAAGAAGCAACATGTAAACAAGAACTCATATGATTTTGCATGAAATAAGACATCTCGTCAAATAACAAGAAAATTAAGGAAAT
Organism: Alpinia galanga; assembly: GCA_037177395.1. Taxonomy (NCBI): domain Eukaryota; kingdom Viridiplantae; phylum Streptophyta; class Magnoliopsida; order Zingiberales; family Zingiberaceae; genus Alpinia; species Alpinia galanga. The sequence goes on along the minus strand of JBAMHZ010000056.1, from coordinate 3,839,598 downwards.
AGGAGCAAAATATGAAGGAAGAGTTGGTAGCAAGGGGTTAAGAAACTTCATTGAATAAAGAGAATACTACAATAGAAGAAGCTTGCAGTTCACAAGAGGCAATTATTTACCTTTAGGGACCAAATATAATGCAATTATGCAAATTTTATGATCTCTAGGAACATCCAAGTGGAAATCTAAATCCAAGATGATCTAGGTCGAAGATCAAGACCAAAAAAACTTTTTTAAAATTCAGTTAAAACGAGGAAGAGAATTGAAGTTGTTGATTGATGGGATAATGGCACTACGAGCAAGGTTTGACCCGTATCGAGGTTTCAATTCGCAATCAGAATGATACGGTTTCGATATCGTATCGTGCCGTATCGATAAATTTTGATAATTTTTAAATATAAAATATATAAATTAAAAATAAATTTTTTAACTTAAATATTAAAAATAAACAAAATGAGCACGAAAAGAAGAAATATCAAAAAAATAAATTATAATAGGAAAATTAAATAGGATTTAAAAAATAAAATAAATTTTAATAATAATAAAATTGTTATTTATAATATATAAATTAATAAAATAAAATTTAAAATAATTTATATAATATTTTTAGATTAATAGGATAATTTTATTAAATTGATTTTATTTATTTTATCTGAACTATTGTTTGAGGAGTTGATTGAAATTATTAAATACCTAAGGTTCGATAGAAACTCAGCTCCCTGCCGCAGCCCTGCTACTACAATAGGGCCGAGGCGGCAGCGGTCCTGGGTGAGGCCACCAAGGCCCCTCGCAGCCCCGTGCTCTGCCGCGAGATTGCCGAGGCCCCCTGTAGCCCCGCGCACGACCGTTGAGGCCCCGTGCTAGGCCACCGAGGCTGCGGCAGCCCTGCATGAGGCTGCGACAGCCTTGCACGAGGCCCTCGTGGAGGCTGTGCGAAGCCGTCGTGGTCTCCGTGGAGGCTGTGCCGCTGCGGCCATGCGAGACCGCTAGTACCACCTGTATCGGTGTCGGGCGACGGGCAGAACGATAAATTCCGCTCGGCACGGGTCAAAATTTCAAATCTTGATTTCATCAACATTTTGGTAATTGGTATTTCTACTAGGTTATCACCATGTTATCATCTTAACAATGAACAGACAGAAATTAAACGGATAATATGTTTGACACTAAATAGTAGAACATTGTGATAGATTTGAGAAAAATTTGAAGGTTTTGATAGATTGAAATTCCACACAACAGTTAGATTTATCAATGGGACAGCTGTAATAAATATACCAAACTTTGAGATGCAAATAAAAGATGACTATAAACTAACATATAGAGGTGAAAGGGACTGACTACTTGTGTCTACTTGATGGAGTAAGAGGGGAAAGGAGGAAGAGTGTAGGAGAAGGGTACAGGGGAAGGATGGGTTAGGGGATAAATTTCATTTGTTTGGTTTACTTGAAAAGAGAGCAAAGAAGAGAAAATGACAAAACTAACTCATTTTGTGGTTCCCATGATATGCAGAATTTAACAGTCTTTTCAATAGTTTGCTTTCCTCCCATCTTTTGCTGACTTTTGGAAGGAACCAAAAGTAGAGAAAAAAACTTTCCTTTTTCATTCTGCAGTAGTAGAAAAGAGAAGTGGCTACTTTCTCGCTTTCATCCTCTCTTTTCAGGCTTCCTTCCTCTCAAGTAGACAAAACATTAAGGATCAACCCTATAATTTCTCATATTGGTATCTGAGCAGGTTTCTTCTTGTGCTCCAGTTTGTTCTGTTGAGGAATTGTCTTCTTCTCTGGGTCACATATAAGCAATCTATATTTCCAATCTGTATATCAACCTCGAAATTGAAGATTGGTTCTTCTTTATGACAGAGTCGCAATTTTCCCTGGTTTTTTTGCTCTATGCACATCCTGGTTCTAGGATTCTCCTGTGCTCTTTCTATACATTGTCTCTCTGCCGTTTCTGCTTGATTAGTGCAAATTTTTGGCACCATTTCACGTTTCCACTGTAAGATTTAATTCCAGTTTCTTCTACACAAACTAGGAACTTTGTCATCTTTCTAGGATCATCTGGATCAAACACCTTCCAATCCAGATTACTGCAGTTCGACATTTATCCAGCAACTCCATTTCCTCTTCCTATTCATTCCTGCACATTGCTGCTATTCTACCTCCTTGAGATTGATGAAGATCTTTTCCATACTGTTGTCTTGCTACAGATTCTCCTCTCCTTCCAGATTAATTGCTCTTCTCACTTGTAATTTGCTTTATGATCACGTATTGCCATTGAGTTAAGTTCCAGGAATTCTTGTTCTAATGTCCAAAGCAATGAATCAGTCTTAAGAGATTCCTAAGGATGGTATTCTTGGCCACATTCCTTTTATCATTGACATATTCAGATCAACTATGTAGATGGATGACTCATCGTTCTAGTGTATGGATTCAATTGTTCTCAGTTTCTGCATCTCATCTACCACTATTCCATATTCTTCTTCTCCTCTTCTGGGTGCCCTTTGTCATGCACTGTTATCGTGTCATCCAGGCCGGTGATGGAACTTCAGCTCAAAAAGAGATTTCAAGCCTATGATAGTGGTAAAGGGAGCAACTCAGATCGACCCTAATAATTTCCATAATTTCTCTCCCCTCGCAAAAAGTTTCACTTGAATCTTAAAACTGATGGAATGCAGTTTTGTCAGCAGAAATGGTGGACCTTGACCCATGATGGGCACCGTATCCATTTTAAAGCTAGACATTTGACGCTGACTTATGAATTATAACTGTAGGTTTATGAAATTTCAGTATATTTTGAAGGGAGAATGATCTTGAAATTGGTCAAGTTTATGTGAAAAATCTTTTTTTTTTTCCAAAAATGTGGTTCAGAGCTTTGAATGGTTATGCTGGAGTGGATGCTCGAAGAAGGTTTTCTCTGGATAGACCAGGTCCTACCTTAGTCCATCAGAAACCAGGGCCTCTTCAGACCATTTTTGATCTTCCACTGGACGAGGTAAACTTCCATATAATCAAATTTATATCTATAACTTCTTATTAGTTCATTTTATGCTTTAGAGGCTATTAGGAGTCATTTTATTATATAATGTTTGTTTGACTCAGGTTGTTGACCACAGCTATTCCTGTGCTCTTGAAAGATCCTTTTTATACCATGGACGCATGTACGTGTCTGCTTGGCACATTTGCTTCCACTCCAATGTATTTTCTAAAGAAATGAAGGTTAACTTGAACCTTTTATATTGGTTCTTTTTTTTTTTTGCACAGTATCAGTAATTCATTCTCTTCCTTTCCATGTGGTTTATTACCTGGTTATTGGGGAAGATGCTCAGCTGATCTTAGGACCCTCTTGCTTATTGTTGATTACTTGTGTTATGTTTGCATTGTTGCTGGTCACTGTGGAAAATACTCAATGGATCTTATATGGGCTGCATTTCTTAAGATTGATTTATTCATAATTGATTACTTGTGTTATTTCTGCATCGTTACCTGGTCATCATGGAAGATGCTCAACTGATTTTATATGTGGCAACTTTTCTTATATTAATTTTTTATAGTTAATTTTACTTATGCTATTTCTTCATAATTCCTCAATTATAATTTTTTTGGATAAGGAAAATGTATCAATGCATAAGGAGAAATGTATAACTATTTAGGATGTCATAGATCTAGACACATGCATTTGGAACTTGATGAGCATCTGATTAAGATTTGACACTCCACCCTCAAAATTACATCAATTTCTAATTTGCCAAATGAGATACATCATATATTACATAGCCAACACTCACGCCTTAGTGACCCTATTATTGCCCCTACACTCTCGGTTGAAGTCTCGTAACATTCTTCACGCCGTGCTCATCTCCTAAAAAAAAATGCTTGTATATCTCATCCGCATGTGGCATAGCGACCACACGTCTTACCCTACACATGGGGAAGGTGGTCTTGAGTCTGTAGTTGCGTATGAGCGAGCAGCTAAAGAACAAAGTTATGCTTAGGCATGGTGCTTGCTTGCCATACTATAGAAGCCCATGCTTGTTGTGTACTTGTGTTCCCCGCAGATTGAAGAATTCATATGCCTGCGAAGTGTTGCACTCGCCCTCTACGTACTATGAGTAAGGAAGCAACTTGCTCGGCTCCACTGTGCTTGATCTAGCTAGATATATTAAGAACTAGAGTTTAAAATATAACTTACAACTCATGATTTAAAATCTCAACCTGTATTGGGTGGTACATACGAAATTTGTCGCTCTGCCAATCGCTTGGCATTGGTACCAACATTGTCATGGGGGGCATCACAATAACTTCCGTAGGGTTGTGGAGGCTACTGTGATGCTGCGGCGACCTCTGCAGGATCGCAAAGATTGTTGGGATTCCATGGTGACCTTCGGAGAGTTGCGGGGGCATTGCGATACTGGTAGTGACTCCGCGGGATCGCTGTACGACC
>JBAMHZ010000056.1:3752253-3765296 GCA_037177395.1 Alpinia galanga | reverse complement strand
GAACTCATTACATCTGAGATCACTTCGATCTTGAAAAATCATACTTCTGAGCTAGTGGACTTTCCTCCTAGAAGTAAGCTATTAGGTTGCAACTGGATTTTCAAAAGGAAAATAAAATTAGATGACACAATAGATAAGTACAAGGCTAGATTAGTAATTAAGGATTACCGACATCGTGAAGGTCTTGACTATTTTAACACATATGCTCCAGTATCAAGAATAACCTCCATCAGGATTTTATTAGTGATTGTCATTCTGTGGAATCTAAAAGTATATCAAATGAATGTAAAGACCATTTTTTAAAATGGGGATTTAAAAAAGAAAATCTATATAGAGTAACCTGTATGATTTTTTGCTCCAGGGTAAGAAAATAAGGTATGTAGATTTGTCAAGTCATTGTATGACTTGAAACAAGCTCCAAAGCAATGACATAAAAAATTTGATAATGTCATGATGAACAGTGGATTTTAAATCAATGAGGGTGATAAATATGTCTATGTCTTTATATAGATGACATATTTATCATTTGAAATAGTAATAAGATAATTAAATCCACTAAGGAAATGTTAAACTCAAGAATTGATATGAAAGATACGGATCTTGTTTATGTAATTCTAGGAATTAAGATTCTTAGAACATCAAAAAGATTTATTTTGTGTTAATCTAATTATGTGAATAAAATTCTTCAAAGATTCAATAAAGAAGACACTACATTGGCTCGAACTCCAATAGATGCAAATCAACATTTATAAAAAAAAATCAAAGAGTGGATATCTCTCAAGTAGAGAACTCCAAAGTGATTGAAACTTTGATGTACTTGATGAATTGTACACAACCAGACTTAGTATATGCAATGAGTAAGTTGAGTTGATTTAAGAGTAATCCTAATATTAAGCACTGGAAAAGAATAACAAGAGTACTGAGATACTTAAGATGTACTTGTGATTATAGACTGTACTATACAAGATGTCAGACTGTAATCGAAGGATACAATGATGCAAATTGAATACATGAAGTGAAAGACTCAAAGTTTACAAGTGAATATTTATTTACTTTAGGAGGTACAATCATTTTGTAGAAATTTTCTAAGCAAACTATAATAATTAAATCCACAATGAAATCTGAATTTGTAGCCTTTAATAAGTGTGATGAAGAGGTTGAATGTTTTGACAATTCTTAGATAATGGCCAAAACCTGTGCTAGTAATCTACATACTCTATGATAGTCAATTGGCAATTAGAAAAGCACAGAGCCATTTGTCTGTTGGTAAGTCTAGACATATGTGTCGTAGACAAAATACCATTAAACAACTACTCTCAATAAGAGTTATTATTATTGATTATGTAAAGTCAAAGGATAATTTGATAGATCTACTAATCAAAGAGTTAAATAGAGAGTTAGTTGTAAATTTATCATGTGCAATGAGATTAATGCATGTGAAATAAATTAGTGTAAAGGAAACCCAACCTATGTTAATGGAGATCTCAAGAACCAGGTTCAATGGGACAACCAAACTACATTGACAAAATAATATTTTTGTAGAGGAATTATTGAACAGATCAATGATAACTATTAGATCAAAGATAGAGATTAAGCCTCAGACTTTTAATGATCCTTATGCTTACGAGAGAAGTAATGTGGGTTACTCTTAATTAAGAGATCATCTATGTGAAAGAGAAGTGTGGTCATTTTGAAGAAAATTAAAATGCACAATTCTTAGACTTTCTCACAGAATCAGAAGTGTTCATAGTCAAGAACGAACACATCCACAAGAATTGAACTATATCAGAAAGAGTCCTGTGTGAGATGTGTTAATGCTTACACAAACAATAGAATAGTTCAAAGACATTGTGCCTATTGGTTAGCCAGTGAGCAAACATATCATCACAAAGAAATGTTTAAAAGGTAAAACTTAACTATCCTATATAGGATTCAACTACTGAAACCTATCATATACTATTTTTCCATTCATGTGGGGTGATTGTTGGAAGTTTGGATGGAAAAAAGATGATGGATGGAAGGGGGCTCTAATAGAAGAAGCTTTAATCCCACGTTGGAAGTTGAGAGGCAAATTGGTTGGTTTATATTGAATCAAAATAAATGAAGTTGTGAATATATATGGGTGAGAGACTCTCTTTCATATGTGAGTGCGACCTGTACATGTCAAATGTTAGATCAATATTTTTGTCGTTTGCTTCTTTAAGTAATGGACGCAATAATATGCAACCATAAAATGGTCGGATGTTAATGGCGAATCTAAAACTGCCCAGATGAAATGATTGATCTTTAATGACTAACAGTTGGCATTACAACTTTAGTGGGTGGAAGCATTGAAAGACTATTACTTAGCCATTCAATGTAGCAAAGGGTCAGAGAACCTATATAAGGAGGTGACCTCGGGGAGAAGCAAAGCAGGCAAGATAACACATAGCCACTCCCATCCATCTTTGTTCCCTCATGTTCTCTTCCTCCCTGCTGAGCCCCCCACTCGACAACTCTTTCATGATAGTTTTTGGGTATAGGCTCAGTTCATTGCAAACAATCTGTACTTGATTGTGTTCATGGTTCTGTCATTGTATTATGGGAAACAAATGTCTATTGTAACCTTGAAGCACTACTTGAGGGGATAAATCTATTTTAAAGAAACTATATCAAACACAATCTCAACATTCAACCATCTAGCTCAGCACTCATCCTTAGCTTGACACTTGGCCTTCCAAGCTCAACATTTGGCTTTCTAGCTCGACATTCAGCCTTTCAACTCGACATTTGTCCTTCCAACTTGGCATTTGACCTTTCAGCTCAGCATTTGGCCTTCCAAACTCAGCATTCGACTTTCAAGCTCGACATTTGGCCTTTCAATTCTGTTTGATAGCTTGGTGAGCTCGACACTCAACAACTCAGACTCTCAGCTAGCTCTTTCCAATTCTGATAACGCTGCTAGCTCTTTCCAACTTAGCTAGCTATTTTCAACTCTTTCTATCATTGTCAACTCTTACTAGCTCTGTTAGCTTTTTCCAACTCTACCAGCTTTTTAAAGCTTTGCCATCTCTTTCTAATTCTGTCAGTTCCTGCTAGCTCAGCCAGCTCAACACTTAGCTAGCTCGATCACCTCAACACTTAGCTAGCTCGGCCACTTAGCTAGTCAAGAAGGGTGTCATCTTGACAGATAAATCTAAATTCATTTCGTATATTTAAATTTAGATTCCCCCCCTATATATCCTATAATAATCTTTGAAAGAAGATTTGGCTAATAAAGTGATGGGTAGAAAGTCCTTAAATTGATCCCAATTCCATCATCCCACCTCATTTCTTTCTTCCTAACCAAAATCTAAAAAGCCTTTCGGTTGGTTGGTGGTCATAGTTGTGCACAATTTGGCAAACAAAGATTTATTGTATTGTATTCTTCCATCTTTCTCATCCCAAGTTTTTTTTTTTTATATATCTAAATCTTAAAATCCGACTAATTTAAAAGTGATAAATTTAGTCTCATAAAAAATTTTCATCTGTCATCAGGATAAATTCGAGAAATACAATTGGATTCTAGTAGATTGTCCAACATCATGAGTAGTTCAAAATCAAATCCTCATTATATGGATATCTTTGTCTTACCATTACTAACGCATTATGCCCTAGGGCTTCTAAGTCTTCCCTTATCTCTTGATTATGTGACTGTAACCCAATTGATCATGTACAGTTAATTTTCTTTTTGTTGCTATTCTCACCATAGATAAATATTTTCTCTTAATTTCTTTCAATGTCCTTGGGAAGCATTGTTGGTGTTCCTGGGGACACGGTGTAGTGACAGGATGTCTAGTTTGACTTTTAGATATGTATGATTTAATTTTCATCTATGATAAATTTATAAAAAAATTTTAAATTGAATAATAAATTAGAAAAACTTAGACTGTCCGTATAAATACTCCTCAATTTATCTCCCTCTTTAAAATGTAAAACAATTATAGAGGGCTGTTATATATATATATATATATATATATATATGATGTTGGCCTTGCACACCTGCATGCTATAGGTTGGGATTGTTGCTGCCAAAGCCACTTACCAAGTTAATGCCGTAAATTAGGATAGATCAGCTGATATGGAAAGCCTCCCTTTTTGAGTTTATCTGACTTCAGTTTGTTGTGATTTCAGAACTTTCCTTTTACCAATCTTGATGCCAAGTTTGTATCTCGTACTCTGAGGTGGCGCTGTGCTCCATGTTTTGCGCAGCACGTTCCTTGAAAAGCATATGATTGATAAATTATGATAATTGATATAAGCGATTATTTCGTGAATAATCATCATGAACATTTACAGATAATTATAGTGACCAAGGATTAAATCAAGTTCATTAGGTGAAGAAAATTTGATTGGTTAATAAATATAAATTTATGATACTATAAAAGGAATCTCACTCTTTGAGTTTAGTACTTTAATTTCACCCATTGTGATTTCTCCTCTTGGATTTTTTTCTCTCACTTTGTTCTTTAAAAAACTTTGAGGCTTTTAAAGTTCGTCATTGACTAATCCTAAGATAAAGGGCTGAGAAACTATTCTGAACACAAGCTTTTTTTGTTTTTCATACTATTACTATATAATAAAATAATGAAAAAATGGATTCAATTGTCAATTGCTTCTATCAAAAATAAGATTGACTAATGAGGAATCTACTATTGGATCAATCATTTTCGTTATTTAAGTCATAGCACATGGTTTCATTGTATGATTTTTGAAGAAAATAGAGCTACAGTCCTTTTGGCCTAAGTGCTGAAATTTAAAATGATATTATTTTGAGTCAAAGGTTCTTAAATCTAAAAGACAATGGTTGATAAACCATATTCACCTAAGAGGGGTAATATCGCGTTTAACTGTGTATAAACCTTTTATTTAAAGAGATAAGTTGACTTGCAATATTGTATTTACTTTATCTCAACCTTACACCTTTACCTTTTATCTAAAGAGATAAGTTGACCTGAATGGTGTGTCAATCTCTGTATAGGTAATTCAATTACTAATGATAGTACTAAAAGGATACATCTACTACCACTTGAAGAAATGACTTAACAACTAAAAAGGTTGTTAAGAATTTAAGAAGGGAGAATCCACATTGGACTTGAGGAGTTGACTGACCAAACTTGAACCAATTAAACTAATTTCATTAATCAAGAGTTTTTTTAACAATAATTTGAAGATATTATTTTAACAATTGTGAATCCCACTTCTTCTATATATGGAGAACTAGCCTAAGTGGTGGGAATAAAAGATATTATTTTACTCGAAGAAAATGAATCTTTCAAAGATAAACTCACTCATAATTGACTAAGAAATGTTCTAGCAGATGTCTCATATTTTATTGACAAATTCAAATTAGATTAATATGCTTTATTGGGAATGAATTGTGGGGCAAGTCTATATCATTGGAAAGCGATGGATATCTAGTTTAAAAAAAAATTGTGCTAAAAAATGATATTTCTACAAGAAGCTATGGTCATTTTAATCGAAGTATATTAGGTTAGAACAACTATTCGAGAATGTAGTGTCTAAGATGCTACTCGAGAATCCATATTTCTTGGTACTCACAGGCTGACAAGGCTTTAATTTCTTTGCGTGTTGTATTATTAAACACATTATTCATTCTCAAAGTCTTAGAAATTACAACTCTCAGTTAAAGTCATTTGACTCATCTTAGATGATTGTTCTAAAACTCGCCTATAAAGACCATATTGTATGTTGTTGATAGAAAAAACTTTTGGAGATTAAAATTTGTAAGATTTTTAAGCTTGTTAGAAGATTCATCTTCTTGTTATTCCTCTAAACTCTTAGGAGGATTCCACAGGGTGGTGAGTAGAGAGTCTTGCTTTGTGTTACTTTTAATTTCTCTAACACTTTCCAGTGTCAAGTTGGTATCAAAGCTTTGGTTCACAATGGCTAGTCATAGAAGACAAATGCCAAATGATGATGATCTTGTAGCTCGTCAAAGAGGCCTTTGTGACATTGAGTTGGATGACCTAAGGAGATAAGTGCAACAACTTGAGTAGCACCTCGCTTGGAGTGAACCTTTGGATCATGATGTTGAGGGTCATGGTTTAGAGACTAATTTTGCAACTGATGAAATGGATTTTAATCTATTTCATGGTAATGGAGGTGATGATTCTAATGATGATGCATCTCAGGGTCGGAGATATCAAAGGAACAATGCTCGTAAGAAATTCTTTGACTTTAAAGTTGACATTCCATATTTTGATGGAAGAAATGATCTGAATGAGTTCATAGATTGACTCAACTCTGTTGAGAGGATTTTGAATTCCAAGAAATTACAAAAGATTGCAAAGTAAAATTTGTTGCTATCAAGTTAAAGAAATATGTATCCATTTGGTGGGAGCACTTAAAGAAGTAACAAGTTCATGATGGCAAGCAAAAAAATTAAGACGTTGGACAAAATGAAAAAGGAATTATGAAGGATATTTTTGCTTGATAATTATCATCAAGATATTTTTCTCAAAAATTATAATTTCAAGCAAAAGAATCTATCCGTGGAGTATATTGTTGAATTTGAGAATCTTATGATGAGATGTGATATTTTAGAGCCGAAGGAGTAAACTATTGCTCGATTTCTTAGAGGACTTAGATATGAGATTGGAAATATTGTCCAATTGTAATCCTTTTGGACCTATAATGATGATATGTGCAAATTGGCTCTCAGGGTGGAAAAATAAAAAAAGAAAGAATCAAATCAGTTTGGTGGTCATTTCTCTTCACGTGGTGATGCTTCTAACCGAGAGAGTACCTTTATGTCAAAGAATACATCAACATCAAAAGATGTGAAACAAAAGGCTATTGCAAGCAAGGAAAAGAATGCTAGTTTTGTTAAACCAAATGGTTCTAACAGTCAAAAGGTATGTTTTAAATGCAAAGGTTTTGGACACTGTTACAGATTGTCCAAATTACCACTTTTGTTGAGGAAGAAGACAAGGAGGAATCTTATGAGGCAGCCCCTATCTATGATGAATCCGATGAAGACAGAGAAATTACTTATGCAGATCATGGAGAATCTTTGGTGGTATGACGTAGCCTCAATGTTACTTCTGTTGAAGATTAGTCATGGATATGCAACAATATCTTTCACACTAGGTGCACTTCTCATGGTAAAATGTGCAACATTATCATTGATGGAGGAAATTGTGAAAATGTTATGGCTACTACGATTGTAGAAAAGCTAAAATTAAAGACCGAAGATCGTCCTCAACCTTACAAGTTAACATAGCTTCGTAAAGGTAATGAATTGAAGGTAACTCAAAGATGTCTTGTTCAATTTTTTATTAACAATCAGTATAAAGATGAAGTTTGGTGCGATGTTATTCCTATGGATGCTTGTCATTTGCTTCTTGGTCAACCTTGGCAATTTGATAGGAAAACTTATCATGATGGCTTCAAAAATATTTATAGTTTTGTTAAAGATAGTTAGAAGATTATTTTTGGACCGACCAAGATGGAAAATGTTCCTAAACCTTCCAAGGGGAATGCAAATAATTTATTCTCCAAGTCTTAAGTGTAAAAGGCTATTTGTGAATCCGTTGAGGCCTTTACGTTGGTCATTTTGGAAGAAAATGAAGAAGGACATGTTGTCCCTTTATAAGTTCAATCTCTTTTCCAAGAATTCAAGATGTAGTGCTTGAAGAAATTCCTTTGGGACTCCCTCCCATGCCAAATATTCAACATTGCATTGATTTAATCTCCGAAGCTTCAATTTCAAACAAGATTGCCTATAGAATGAGCCCTAAGGAGCATGAAGAGTTACAAAGGCAAGTTGAGGACCTTTTAGATAAAGGTCAAGTCCAAGAGAACAAGAGCCCTTTTGCTGTCTCAACCGTTCTTGTATTGAAGAAAGATGATTCGTGACGCATGTGCATTGATAGTAGAGCAGTAAACAAAATCAATATTAAATATCACTTTTCTATCCCTCACCTTTAGAATGAGCTCTAAGGAGAATGAAGAGTTATAAAGGCAAGTTGAGGACCTTTTGGCTAAAGTTCTTGTCCAAGAGAACAATAGCCCTTGTGCTATCCCGACCCTTCTTGTACTAAAGAAAGATGGTTCATGATGCATGTGCACTGATGGTAGAGTCGTAAACAAAATCAATATCAAATATCGCTTTCCTATCCCTCGCCTTAATCATCTTCTTGACCAACTTCATGGGGTCAAGATCAGTTCTAAATTGATCTTAGAAATGGCTATCATCAAATTCACATGAGACTGGGACATGAATGGAAATCAACCTTCAAAATAAGTGACGATCGTTATGAATGATTAGTAACGTCATTTGGTCTTTCTAATGCTCCTACTTTTATGCGGCTTATGAATCATATCTTTAAACCATTCATTAGAAAATTTGTTGTTGCCTACTTAGATGACATTCTTATGTACATCTTTAGCTCGGAAGAACAATTGGAACATCTTTGATAGATTTGTGAATTACTACGGGAGCAAAAGTTATATGCTAACTTGAAAAAGTGTCATTTCTTCACTGATAGCCTGATTTTCTTAGGCTATGTTATTTCCTCAGATGAAATCAAAATGGATGAGAATGAGATTGAAGCTATTATGAGCTGGCCAACTCCTTAAACTCTCCATGATATTCGAATTTTCATGGCTTAGCATCATTCTATCACATGTTTATCAAAAATTCAACACTATTATTGTACCTATAACTGAATGTTTGAAAGGTGCAACTTCTAGTGGATGGAGGAGGCACAACAAAACTTTGAACTTCTCAAAAGAAAGGTTATAGAAGATCCAATATTGCAATTATCAGATTTTGATAAAGTTTTTAACGTGGATTATGATGCTTCAAATGTGGGAATTGATGGTGTTCTTAACCAAGAAGGTAAGCTCATTGCTTTCTTTAATGAAATGCTGGATCATTCTTGACGCAATTATTCTATATATGATAAGGAATTCATTTCTATCGTTCATGAATTGGATCATTGACAATATTATCTCATACACAAACACAAGGAGTTTGTTCTTTTCTCAGATCATGAAGCTTTGAAGTATTTGAACACTCAAGAAAAATTGAACTCTCATCATGCTAAATGGGTTGAGTTTCTACAAGCCTTCAACTTTGTAATCAAGCACAAATATGGTGTTCTTAATCGTGTGGCAGATGCTCTTAGCCGACGACACACTTTGGTGTCTATTTTGCAATTAAAGGTACTTGGGATTGAGGTAATCAAAGGCCTCTACAAGACTGATCCATATTTTGGTAAGATTTGGGAAGAATGCATAAAAGTTTTATTCAAACTCTTCTTGATTCACGATGAGTTTGTCTTCAAAGACAAATGTCTATGTGTTCTTGATTGTTCTCTAAGGCATGCCATCATTAATGAAGCACATAGTGGAGGTTTTGCTGGACATTTTGGTAGGGACAAGACTCCTACACTTGTTCAAGAGAATTTTTATTGGCCACACATATACTAGGATATCAAAAAATATATTGAAAGGTGCAAAACTTGTCATGTTGCCAAGAGTCATGGCCAAAATACTGGATTATACATGCCATTACTAGCACTAACAAGTCTGTGGAAAGATTTAAGCATGGATTTTGCAGTAGGATTGCCTCACACTCAAAGGAACAAGGATTTCATCATGGTGGTTGTTGATTGGTTCTCCAAAATGACACATTTCATTTCTTGCACCAAGACCTTAGATGCTACCCATGTAGGTAATTTTTATTTCAAATAAATTGTAACACTTCATGATATTCCAAAAACCATCATATCGGATTGGCATTCAAAGTTTATGAATCATTTTTGGTGCACACTTTGGCGAAAACTTGAACTCAACTCTATTTTAGTTCCTCTACCATCCAAACTGATGGACAAATGGAGGTAGTGAATAAGAGTATGGAAAATATTTTTAGAAGTTTAGTTGGTAAAAATCCATGCTAGTGGATGTGATTATGACTCAAGCATTGTTTGCTTATAATCAATCTGCTAGTCAAACTACTAGTCAAAGTCCCTTTGAAGTTGTTTACTGAATTAATCCAATCACTCCATTGGATTTGGCCCACATTCCTATCACTCATCATTTTAGTGGAGATGGAGAAGAATATGCATAGTACATCAAGAAATTGCATGAGCAAGTTTAACATGAGATTGTTAAGCAGAATGAAAAATATCAAAAAATGCTAATAAGTATAGAAGTCGATTTTCAGGAAAGGAGATTTGGTTTGGATTCACTTGAGAAAGGAGCATTTTTCTCATGGTTGATATGTAAAATGGAAACTTATAGCTGATGGTCCGGTTAAGATCTTGAAAAAGATCAATGATAATGCTTATGAGATTAAATTGCCTAGTCGTTAGGGTGTTTTTACAACTTTCAATGTTGCTGACCTCTCTTCTTATATTGGTAATGAACTCAATTTTGATTCTAGGATGAATCTTTCCAACTGAGGGAGAATGACATAGATTGACAAATTCAAAGATTAATATGCTTTTATTGGGAATGAATTACATGTCAACATATATATCATTGGAAAGCCACATATGTCTAATTTTCAATAAAAAAAAATGATGCTAAAAAATAATATTCCTAAAAGAAGCTAAGACCATGTTAATCAAAGTCTCTTTGGCTAGAAAAAATATTCGAGGATGCAAAGTCTAAGATGCTACTCAAGAATTCATATTTTTTGATACTCACAGGCTAATCAAACTTTAATGTCTTTATATATTGTATTGTTAAACATATTGTTTATTCTCAAGGCTTTAGGAACTATAACTCTCAATTAAAGCTGCTTGACTCATCTTGGATAGTTGTTACAAGACTTGCTTATAAAGGTCATCTTGTATATTGTTGAAAAAAAAGGCTTTTGGAGATTAAAATTTTGTGAGCTTTTAAATTTATTAGAAGACTCGTCTCCTTGTTTTTCCTCTAAACTTTTGGTGGATTCCATAGGATAGTAAATAGAGAATTTTTCTTTGTGTTATCTCCTATTTTTATCACACTTTTGGATGCCAATAATTGAAGTGTAAAATCTTATACTCATCGTGGTGTTGCTCAAATCTAAATGACACCTTTCAAGACCAGTGGATCAATGTGAGAGCAAGACAACACACATGTCAATCTCTAAACAAGAACTTTATATGGCCAATTATCCTAATCCAAGATTGTAGGACTAGGAAGAATTATAAAGCCAATGCTCATTAATGCATGAACAGAAAAAAAAGAGAGTACAAATGTCAATGGGAAAGAAATAATTGAATATAACTTTTGTAAAATATAACTTAAGCAATAAGAATACTGCAACTACTCATTTAATTAATTTGATACAATTATGTAAGTTATAACATTATTATATAGGACATTCTAACTCCAATACTATTACTATAACAATAATAATCAAGACTTATTCCAATAGATGAGATCAACTATATAGACCATCCTACACTATTGAACTTTATTCCCTGCTATATTATTATCTATATTTAAATAAATTGTATCATTGTTAATCAAATCTTCTTTAGTTTTCTCATTTTCATTTGATTTATATATTTATAATAGTTTCACATCGTCTAACTAAAACATCTACTAATCGTCTAAGTACATGTCCGTACCATCTTAAATGTATCTCCCTAAGTTTTTCCATAATAGGTGAAACTCTAGCTTTCACTATAATATTCTCATTTCTTATTTTATTTATCCTCGTATGTCCACATATCCATCTTAGCATCCTCATCTCTGTAACTCTCATCTTTTACTCATGTGTTCGTGTTGTAGTCCAACATTCAACTCCATATAACATAGCAGGTCTAACTGTCATTTTATAAAATTTTCCTTTAAATTTTAAATGTACTTTATGATCACAATGAATACCTGATGCTCTCATTTATTTTAACCATCTTACTTGTATTCTATGTAAGATATCTCTAACAACTTCTCCATCCTTTGGTAAAAATAATCTTAAATATTTATAAGTTTTAGTTATAGATAACTCATTATCTCCTAACTTAATAATTGTCTCATTGTATCTGACATTACTAAATTTAAATTTTATATTTTTTATCTTTATTTTACTAAGTGTAAGACCTTTCGCTTTTAGCGTTTCCCTTCAAGATTTAAGTTTAGCATTTACTCCTTCACATGTCTTATCTACCAAAATAATAATATTTGCAAATAACAAACACCATAATACCGTATCTTGGATGTCTAGTAAATTTATATACGATTAGTGTAAAAAGATAAAGACTTAAAGCTAATCTTAGATATAACCCTATCTGTTGGTGTAATCAACCAAGATTATAATTGAACAAACTCGAATTAGACTCAAGTTGAGTTTTGATGTTTGACGACATATGTTTGACAAATGATGATGAGTGAAGTCATCATTGGATCAAGTTGATCAAGAAAAGTCTAAGTATGTTGACTTAGTAAGGAAAGTCAAAGAGTGGAGTCTTGGTAAGGGAAAAGTCCAAGTATGCACTATACGAAAATAGGGCTTCAGAAAATGGAATTGAAATTTGTTTTAAATATTTATAAATTAGAAATGAAATTACAAAAGAATTATTAATCCATTTCACTCAAATAAAATATAACATATATAAATACATTTAAAACAAAATTTAAAATGAATTAGAAACAAATTTATAAAATAATTTTTATAAACAAAAGTGAATACGAATTAGAAACGGAATCTGATACGAAGTTATATTTGTCATAAAATCTATTTAAAATAATTTTAAATAGAAATTTTTTTGTTTATAAATTAAAAATAAATTTAATTATTTCTAATTGACTAAAAATTCTATTCTCTAATTATTTTTTCTTTTCTATATTTTCTTTTTTTTCCAAGAGATTTATGAGATAATTAACGCATTGCACTAGTTCATACTTGTATAAAGTTATGTTCTTTAGGGTTGAGTTCCTCCTCCTTTTATAGCCTTTCCCAATTCAGAAAAACACTTGATTTCATCCAGGTACATGATTAGGATAGTCTCTTATCCCCTTCATTCTTGAACCTTATCAAATGAGGTGGCAATAGACTGGTG
>JBAMHZ010000056.1:3722288-3732480 GCA_037177395.1 Alpinia galanga | reverse complement strand
ATGATTATTAAAATTTATTTTATTTTTTTAATCCTATTTAAATTAATTTTACTATGTATTTTATATTAAAAAATTATTAAAATTTATCGATACGGCACGATACCATATTAAAACCGTATTGTTTCGATCGTAAACTAAAACTCAATACGGGTCGCAATTTTAAACCTTGATATACACTCTTGGATCAAATTAATCCGAACCGTGAAACCCTCTTAATCTTTCTTAACTTCTCTTGTATGTCTAGCTAGATAGGCTTACTTAGCAACTTTACAGGGATAAACTATTTAAAAAAAATGTAGAACCACCTCATTAGCGGTCTCCTTCAGCCGTCTCTACCGAGGAGGAGTGTAAATCATGAATTCAATTGGGAAGTGCACAGGAAGTGATCCTCGATAGTCTAAGGTAATGAATTCTCCAGGAATTAACCTCTGCCCACTATAGGCAAATTCGTATGCACTTACCAACAGAGCTAGCCCTGAGGGTTGGGATAAGCTAAGTTTCATGGGCAAGTGGTGCTAAAATTAAGCCTATGACATCTTGCTTTATAACATTATTATAAATTTTCTTATCACAATAATATAATTGTTAGAGACTCTTTTTTCTCTTTATAATCCATTAGAACAATTCTCTATATACTTTTTCTAGATCAATAAACTCATTTTTTTTCTCTCTATTTCCCATTAGTTGTCTGCATCTCTAAATAAGCTTCAAAATATGAAACCCAAATTGGTATTAATAATTTTTATTTTCTCTTTATTCTTCTCTGAATCACTTTTTTCAAAGTTTCTTAGTGATTTAATTACTCCATAATTCAAATAGCATTGTATTTCACTTCTATTTTCATAAATCAGTATTAAAAACAATCCTCACTCATGCATCTTAAATTTTAAAATTTTGCCCAATAACACTGTTAACTATCTCTTATACAAATTTCTATAGACTTAACACATTCAGTCCTATCTTTATTTCCTTTTAAATTTTTTTAACCTAATTAGATATACTGTTTTTATATAGAATACAAGTAAGATAATTGAAATGGAGGAGACCATCAGGAGTTCTTTGTGATCGTAAAATACCTCTAAAACTTAAAAAAAAAGCTAGTTAGACCTGCTATGTTATATGAAGTTGAATGTTGGACTATGACTCGAGTACATGAGTAGAAGATGCGAGCCGCATAGATGAGGATGTTAAGTGGATGTGCGAACATACGAAGATGAATAAGATAAGAAATGAAAATATTAGAGCGAAAGTTAGAGTTGCACCTATTGAGGAAAAATTTTAGGAGACGTTTAAGATGGTACGGACATATGCATAGACAACAAATAAATGCCTTAGTTAGCTAATGTGAAATTATGACAAATATGCATATTAAAGGTGGAAGAAGAAGTCCAAAGAAGACTTTGGTTAGCAACGATAAAATAAGATAAAATTTATTTAAATATAGATGATAATATAACAAAGGATATAATTCAATGACGTAGAAGGATCCATATAACCGACTTCATCTAGTGAGATAAAATTTTATTGTTGTCGTTGTTAAGTATAGTGTTGTGAACAAAACTATGATTCCTAAACTTAGTATAGTTTTGAGTCTTCAAAACAATTTTTTTCCTAGAATTAATATTTTTTCATTCATTAATTGTTTTAACAACATGAACCTTTTGATTCAGATTAGTCATCTTTAATTTAATTTCCAATGCATTATTTCATAGCACTGTTATTTTTTATGTGACAGATGATTCTTCAAGCAACCCCCAAAATGAAGCACTTTAATATTCAGAGAAAACAATTGCCACTAGAACCTTCTTCACTTCTACGAGAGGCTAATAGACGAAGGGCTTCCCTTTCTGTTGGAAACTTATCTGAGTTAATTGATTACCGTCAAATAGATGGGTAATGGATGCAAACAAGGAAGAAATATTGGCTGTCACATTGGTTCTGTTTTTCATTCTAGGGGACAGATGTGTTCTTGTTTATTTATTTATTTTTTTTTGTAATTTCTTATGTGGCAGTTCAGGTATAGATGGACACCAAAGATTTTCTCCAAGTACAGTACAAGCAAATTCTATGTCACGAACATACTCTGGACCAAATTTGGAAAGTTCTTTGTCCCTTGATCGCCCTATGAGAATATCGGAAGTCCATGTTGCAGCTGAGCATTCACTCGAGAATACGATTACAGATCCAGATTTGTTAAAATCCTTATCTTCTTTGGAAGAATTCGAAGTAAGTTTATTTCTGGTTTTTGTCAAAAGTGAAACATGTTCTCTAAAGTTTCAATTCCTTATTCAAAAATAATGTGGTTCTTGAAGCTGAATGATGATATCTTCTTTGGCTATTAGAAGATTGACTCAGTACATCTGCTCGATAATTTTTAGTATGTCCAACCAATCGAAATTTTTTTTTTCAGTTTTGCTGGCTTTTACCAGTTGTGCTATATTGAACTATTAACTTTGTAAGTATTCATATGATTTCACCCAGGAAAATAATTGTTGACTACTTGAGCTATTATTTTTCAAGTTTGCAGTTTTCTGTTTATTCGATAGACTGAGATTAATTTGGTCATACCCATTCACCTATTAGAATATTTATGATATCTATCTGCTGACCTTGGGTCAGGCTTTGGCTTATCTTGTTCATCTTCTTTTTTCATATATTTTAATATACATGTAGCTTCTATGTAATATCATGTTTTGACACAGTTTTTCTTTGCTTTTATCACCTGGCAGCAAAAGTATTTGGAACTAACAAAAGGTGCTGCTGATAATTACCATCATTCATGGTGGAAGAGGCATGGTGTTGTGCTTGATGGAGAGATTGCAGCTTTATGCTTTAAGCATGGAAATTATGATTTAGCTGCAAAGTCCTATGAGAAGGTTTGTGCTCTATATGCCGGGGAGGGGTGGCAGGACCTCTTGGCTGAAGTCCTGCCAAACCTTGCAGAGTGTCAGAAGATACTTGATGACCAAGCTGGCTACCTCTCATCTTGTGTTCGCTTGTTGTCTCTGGAGGATGGTTTATTCTTGGCTAAAGAACGACGAGCTTTTCAGTCAGAGGTTGTTCGTCTTGCACATAGTGAAATGAAACATCCAGTGCCCCTCGATGTTTCATCGCTGATCACATTTTCAGGCAATCCTCGTCCACCACTTCAGTTATGTGATGGGGACCCTGGTACACTTTCAGTAACTGTTTGGAGTGGCTTTCCTGATGATATTACTTTGGAGTCTCTTAGCTTGACACTTACAGATACTCTTAACACAGATGAAGGTGTCAAGGTTTGCCTACTATCTTGTAGTACAATGAACATTGTGCAATAAGCTAGTTACAAGTTTTTTGTTTTGTTTTGTTTTATCATTTTAATGTTTTATTCTTGATTGCATACCATGATTTCTTCTCTGGTTCATTAATTTTATCTATCGATATAGTGTTTTTCACGTGGACATTAAATCTTTGCATGTTTTGAATTGCATGTGTTTTTCACGTGGCAACATTCTTGATTGCATGTGTTTTTACATTGGATTAAATGAAGAATATGCCAAGATTTTTTTTATTAGCAATGGCCAAACACTTTGTATTTTGTTTTCATGTTTTGAATTTTTTTTTCTGAAAATAACTGCATCTTTTATAGACAATAAAGATTGCATATTCCTAAATTGACATTTTCTCTTATGCAGACAACAAAAAGTTCAGATGCTCATATTCTCAAACCTGGTAGGAATGTCATCAAACTTGATGTGCCTCCACAAAAGCCAGGTTCCTATGTTCTTGGAGTTCTTACAGGACAAATTGGCAATTTGAGGTTTAGGTCCCATAACTTTTCTAAAGGTGGGCCACAAGATAATGATGATTTCATGAGTTATGAGAAACCAACCAGACCTGTTCTGAAGGTAAAAGTTTTGGTTGCTAAAGCTCAGCATCTTTCACATCCATGTTTGTTTGGATTTAGGATTTCAGACTGGGTTTTCTTTTCTTAGATTATTTAGCATCCCCTATGGAAGAGTGTTGCCAGGTTCCACTGAGTTGAGAGTGTATAAAATGGGAAGAAAAAGGGGGAAAAAAAAAGAGCCATAGTTATGTTATACTTCAATAAGCGTGGCAAAACTCATATGGATTTTGTCTTCTTTCAGGTGCTCAAGCCAAGAACTCTAGTGGATATTTCTGCTGCAGTATCGTCAGCTTTGTTAATGAATGAACTCCAATGGCTTGGACTTATAGTGAAGCCAATAAACTACTCTCTCAAGGGTGCTCTTTTAAGCATAGACACTGGTCCTGGGTTGATGATTGATGAGTCTTGTACGATTGATATTAATGAGTATGCAAATTCAATGGAGGATAAAGTTCATGCACATGATTCCAACTCTATGACAGAGAATAACACTCATCCTCTAGAACCTAAACAGCTTTATATTGAAAATGGTAAAATAGCATTGCCAGATTGGGCTAGTGATACAACTGCAACCTTATGGTTTCCAGTCCATGCTATTGATGATAGGGTAGCGAGAGCAGCATCTGCAGGTTCAGTGATTTCCTTTCCATATAGTAGCATTTTGGAAACGTGATAAACATGAACAGTTTTCATGTGCAGATAGCCCTCACATGCAGAACATTGTTGATGGCATGAGAACAATTGCCTTGAAACTTGAATTTGGAGCTTTCCGAAACCAAATATTTGAAAGGCAATTTTCCTTCTCTAATAATGTACATAATATGCCACAATTTTTTTGAGATAGCTAATTTTACTTTATCATATTTCCCTTTGCACCAGGACTATTGCTGTGCATTTCACTGACCCATTCTATGTCACTACAAGGGTTGCCAATAAATGCAATGATGGCACTTTGCTTTTGCAGGTTTGACTATCCATATCTAAATGATGTTAATTTAACAAGCGAGAACCACCTGGCATGTATGGTTATTATTAAATGTCATTCAGCATGAACCTCTCTTATGTTTGGTTTCCTCTTCTTGCCCATGTAGTTTGCTGTGAAAATAGAAATCACTTTTTCAAATTTTCTGAAAACTTGTAAAATTATTTACTGAAAAGAAAACAGTTTTCCTCTTGAACATGTCTGTAACTCTGTGATTATCTTTTAATAAGTACTTGAATTTGTGTCTGTCCAAATTTTTCTGCTTATCTAGGTGACAATACACTCCCAAGTAAAAGCTATTTTGTGCTTACATGATGCGTGGTTAGACCTTCAAGCTGGATTTGTGCATGTGAGGAAGGAAAATGGGAGACCTGTTTCAAGTTTCTTCCCTCTTGTCATTTCTCCATCTTCTACTGCAGGAATCTTATTTAGCATTTGCATAGACAATATGGCTATTGGAGGTACATTTATTTTTTAGAGTGCTTATCCTTACTGCATAGGCTGTCTTTTTTTTTCTCTCATTCATTCCTTGTTCAATGCAGTTGGCAATCTTTATTTTTTGATTGTTGCATTCTTCAGAACTGAACTCTTCTTCACACAATATATTATATAATATATGCAGCCTAACGTGTGGAATATAGTTTATGTTGTGAAGAGAGAGTTCTTTTATTTTTCTTATAGTTCCTTTTGTATTTTTAGATATAGTTCCACTGCCATTTTTTGGGTTGTGGACTGTGTTCATATCTAAATAAAACATATGGCACGGAACCGCAAATGCATTAGAAGAATAGAAGAATTTTTTGCATGTAACTTAAAATGGAGGATGGTTCAAAGTTGGCTGATCAGCAGCTGTAAGGTAGTTATATAGCCTGTATTTGGAGGCACCTTTGCTCTCATTTTGTCTTGTTATATGAGAGCAGTTTTTCATGTCATGCCTAGTCTCCTCTGTATTAAGAACTTAGCAACTGAACCTAACCCACATAAGGTGTGACTGGTCAAAACTGAACGACTGGTTTATATTGTTTGTTTCACTAACAGGATACTAGATTATTGCTAGCAGGACATGTTATGTCGGAAAGCATATGCAAAGCAAACTGTTAATGTAAATCTGATCTAGGCTCTAGCTCATGCATATAGGACAGTCAGCATCCTACAAATTCTTTGTTTTAACATGTTTAACTTTCACTGTGTACGATCTAACTAAAGTAATCTTGTTAGTTCATATAGTGATTATTTGTCTCTAAATTTCAGTTTATAAACTTCTTTGCCTTGTATTTTAGAACTTATCTAATATTATTGTTGCTAGCAGATCAAAATGAGGTTCTCCATGCAGAGAGTATTTTGAATGTTGTGTATAGAATTTCTGGTGACAGAAGCAATGGAGCACATTCGCCTACAGCATTGAAACTTGGAAGCAGTGACAAATTATTTTTTAAGGTTGCTATTGCTTTACAGAGGCCTGTTCTTGATCCATGTATTGCAGTTGGTTTTGTTCCTTTTTCTTCTAATTGTCTGCGAGTTGGACAACTGATTAATATGAAATGGAGAGTTGAAAGGTTGAAAGATCTTGAGGCTAGCCCATCATCCTCATGTAAAGTAAGCTCTTTGAATCATTCATTAATATGTTCTCGAGTAATTTCTCATGGATAATTTAAGTCCAATTTGAGGTTTTGAAATAGATTGATGCTTCTTATTAAATAAGGAACTAGGTCATTCACAATTTTTTTATAGACATGTTCAAGATATATAAAATTAAGCCCGACACAATATGCATGTAAATAAATGTGTTCTATAATTTTTATGAAAAATATATGTTTGTATAATTTTATCAATAGCACCTGCTTTAGGATTGCCAACTATTCGGAAACATGTTATACTGATAGATTGCAAATCTCTGACTATAACCCAAACTCTGGGATTCTGTACAGATCAACCATATTATGCCCCATCGGATTGATGAACATGAGATTTTTATTCAACTATGGATCATATAGTTAGTAGATTCACAGATAATTCATTCTGCAGGATGAGGTACTTTATGAAGTTGACGCTAATCCAGAAATCTGGATGATTGCTGGGAGGACCATGGGACATGCACTGTTGTCAAATGCACCAGGTTTTTTCCTATCGCATTCATCTTATGCTCCTTTTTCACTTTGTGGGTCTCAGGCAAACATGGCTAACATACGCAAGCAATGCAGGTTCAAGAACAGAAATCACAGTGACATGCATGCCCCTGGTTTCTGGGCATGTTCGTCCCCCCCAGCTGGGTCTACCGGGAATGGACGATGCAAACATCAGCTGCAATCCGCCAGGGCCTCACTTGGTGTGTGTACTGCCTCCCACCTTGAGCTCGTCTTACTGTATTCCTGCTTGATTTTACTTGGAATTTATGACTTGTATACATGTAGCTGATTACTCCGTGCAATTTTTGGGTTGTAAAATTATGTTCGACAGAGCATGTAGCAACTTTGATAGGGTTTTTGCTTGTACCATTATTCTTGTACATGTAAACTGTATGCCTAAAAGGATGTCATGTGGATGTGTCGCTTAAATTTCTATCACATCGTTGCATTTTGCTAGAAGATCCCGTTTCTTCTTTCTGATATCCCAGTTAGTATAAATTTTCGATCATATTATATCAGTTAATTTGCTCAGTGTGATATTGTCTAGTATTGTGCTGGGTACTCTGGTTGAAGATTGATTCATGTGATATTTTATATGAAGTAGGGCATCCAACGCAATGCAAAGTAACACGAAAAGTAGAAAAAAAAATATAAGATATTATTTTGTTTGGTGCTTAATCTACAAATCACATTCACGCGGAGAGTGTTTTGATAGACTCCAACTTAACATTGTTTGTGGAAGCAGTGAAACTATTACATTTAATTGTTCTATATAATCATGTTTTCTTTGGTTTGTATTCAATGGGAAAAAAAATTAGAGAGATTGTTTTCCTTTTTCTTATTTGGCTTCTGCTAAAATAACATGGAAAACCACCTAGGGAGAGCACTATTCTACATTTGAAGAAGTCAATTCGTTGAAACCCATAATTGGCAACCTAGTTAAGAGTTAGACCCCATTTGATTGGTTGAAATTTAATATGTAAATTAACTAATTAATCTCATACTAAAACTATTATTCAATGGGTAGAAACCAACCCTCAAACCCAAAGAAAGCTAGAAAGACTCATCTCTAGGCCTAACTCTAACCATAATGTAAATGTTATAACTTTCATGTTAGATGTTACATGACATCAACATGCACAAATAGACTCGTATTCATAGATCTTGATCACAATGTGTAACCATAAGTAACATACTTTCCGACTCTAGGAAGT
Organism: Alpinia galanga; assembly: GCA_037177395.1. Taxonomy (NCBI): domain Eukaryota; kingdom Viridiplantae; phylum Streptophyta; class Magnoliopsida; order Zingiberales; family Zingiberaceae; genus Alpinia; species Alpinia galanga. The sequence goes on along the minus strand of JBAMHZ010000056.1, from coordinate 3,724,272 downwards.
GATGAAGAGATTAAAACTAGGGATCAAATCCTAGAAACTAAAGGAGGCAGAGAAGAAATTATAAGACTTCACTTTTGTTCATGTCCATGACTAATGACACGTGGTAATGTACTAGTATTTTTCAAATTTATGCAAATTGTAGAAATGAAAATTGCAAGATTGATAGTGAAATCTACATGAATGTAGTTTCTAATAGGAATCAATTCCTCTCTTGTGAGGAGGTTAGCCCATGGTGTTTTGATGAATTGGCAACTTAAGTTGTGTATATTTATGTTGAGTTTACAGTGACGGATGTTTAAAGATTGAGGATAGGTAGTCTAGACTGATTGCTTTGGAGTTTGAAGGTAGGTAGGTATAGAACAATGGCATGGTTAAAGAAGGGAGAGGTGAATAGTCAAGAATCTAGAAATCAAAATAATTTGAGCACAAGACTTGAGTAAAAAAAGTTAGATATGCAATAGAAATCCAAATTAGAATAAAAGAAATGCTAACATCTTATTTAACAACCTTTGAACTTTGGATTCCACTCCAAGACCTACTAACTTAATAGGTGAGTCACTCCTTGAAAACACTACTAATATTATTGTTAGGACCATTGACGTTGCTAGAAGGAGAGAATAGTGATTTACTTCGTTCATTGTTCATCAATTGTGTGCTCATTTATAAAAAGGTTAATATGCAATAGAAAACAAAAGAAACAATATAAAACAAAACACAAGCATAAACTATCTTGATTTTACATGGTTCAAAACTCATGGTTCCTACATGGCCTACAGTCCTATAGTTATTATCACTATATTTTCTTCTTGTCGAATATCTTTTAGAGGTGAAGAAATCTCTTATAAATCTATTTTTTTCAAATAGTACAAGTCAAATACAAATATACAAATAATATCAAAAGGAAATGAAATAAATAAGTATACATGAAAACTTAGCTTTGACTGTGTAGCGATGGCTTTAGGTTGTTTTGAATTGTCTCTTGAAGGTCTGAAATACAACAACTCTTTCCTTCAAAATCTTCAAATATCGACGTGTAAAATCTCCACGAAACTCCTTTATAGGCGGTTGGGGTTGAAATTCACCTAACAATCAACTGTTTGATCTTAGTAGTCGATTGCTCTTCCAAAATTTGAATGCTACTTTGCACTATCAGCTTAGAATTAGTCAATTATTTTTCTTTTATTTTATAAAATGTGGGTATAATCTGTGGTCTTGTTTGAAAAACTCAAATGCATAAATCCAATAAGTTTATATCCAATTAGATTAATCTAGTAATTCAATAAATTTAAAATCCAATTAGATTACCCCATTAATCTAATAAGTTTAGGATCCAATTAGATGGTTTAATTTTAACTTAGACCCAATATGAGACTTTGATTGTAATCCCAACAATCCTTCCCTCAAACGAAGGACCACCAAGCTCTAAAATCGATGCGCTCTTTGTGCGTGACCCAATAGGCTCTCATAATGTTGGCAATGACTTTTAAATCTCATTTTAAAGGAACAAACAATGAGTGACATCTAGCAATGCATCACGGCTATCCAAGTGACGAGAATGTCATAGATTCGACCTAATATGTTTGTGACTATTATATTGTATAACTTAGTCCTTTTGTTCATGACATCTAGATTGATTTACGAGGTATAAAATGTGTCATCTTCTCATCAATCTATGTGTTTCTTGATCTCTAAGTAGGATAACTTAACCAAATAAGCTGAATATCTTATATTCACTAATTTGAGCATGATGATGCATTTTAGTAGTCCTACTTAATCAAGGGATCCACAGACATCACTTCCTTATATGGAAAGGAAAATTTTCATCTACATCACTCACATCCTTTCGTATAACTTATTGCATACCTAGTGAATGACTTTATGAATGACTTTATAATCGACCTTATTACAGATGATGTTTACTGATACTAAAGTACATAACTCTTTATGTAGGAAACCGTAGTGACTTTAGGTCAACGGTGTTGGA
>JBAMHZ010000056.1:3660660-3674408 GCA_037177395.1 Alpinia galanga | reverse complement strand
ATTTTAAAATTTATTTTATTAATTTATATATTATGAATAATAATTTTATTATTATTAAAATTTATTTTATATTTTAATCCTATTTAAATTAATTTTACTATTATAATTGATTTTTTTCCCATAATTATTGTGTTTATTTTTAATATTTAAATTAAGATTTTCATTTTTAATTTATGTATTTTATATTTAAAAAATATCAAAATTTATTGATACAACACGATACCATATCAAAACCGTATCGTTCCAATCGCAGACAGAAACCTCAATACGAGTCAAAATTTTAAACTTTGACCAAGCCTATTGCCACACCCATATTTGTCATCATGTTTGCTATCACACTAGTTGTGCCCATCAATTGTGTTCTCCGTAGGTTTCTCTTCTCTCCATACTATTCTCTTAAACACGATCTTCCCTCCCTTTTCACCAAGTCAATGCAGTGTAGAAGCATCTCGGCGTCAATCAATTGCAATTTCTATGTTCTACCGTGAGCTAGTGTGCTAAAATGTCTCAATGTCGAATGGTAAGCAAAACGGTAAATTCCTTCGTGACAATCAGCATAGCTTGACACCTCAAATCATGGTGTAGAATAACTTCAAAGTTCTACTAAACTAAACAGTATCTGTTTGGACACTAGGAACTTAGACCATTGGTCAGTGATAGATCTCTCTAAGTTCATTTAAGTACTAAGAGTTGCAATACAACTATTTATCATACAAAAAGGGGATAAAGCACCTAATGGCATAAAAAAAGTAGTTCTGTTGTACCTATGGGTTAATGCCACAAACACACTTTTTTTTATTTTCTTTTTCCCTTTTTGCCTCTTTTTTGTGCATTTAGTATGCAAAGAAAAGTTAAGACTAAGAATGAGCAACAATTAGTGTTCCACCTAAACTATTTCACTGGAATTGTGCATGATAGTTGTGAGCTCATCATGGAAAAATTTATTACTAGGTACACACCTTGAGTAGATCAAACACCTTCTCGGCAATATACTTTTGCTGAAGAGTTGCACCCTTTTGTTGAACTTTATCAGGATGAATGCATAAAGTTGCTTTTCTATAGACTTTTTTCACAGCAGCAGCAGTGATTAAATCAGTCAAAGAGACAGGCTGCCAGCCACATTCGGGCCAAAGTACCTGCCAACCATTTGGAAAATGAGATCAAATCAATGACAAATATATCCCAGCACCTATCACAATACAGATTTCAATAAAGATTTTTTAAGGATCTTTCTAAAGGATATATGGATTAATGGCAATACCAACAGTAAAAAAAATCATTAAGTTAGGCATTAATTTTGATGTTCGAATGCACAAAACATCAAAAGTTGTTGGCAACAAAATTCAAATAGATAAGAGAGTTCAAACACTAAAAGCACTAACGTCGTTTACATTTTCCAAACCATGAAAGTACGTGGAGAACTAGAAAAAGAAAACATGCAATAACACTGTTAGTCAATTGAGAAAGTCATATCATTGCTTTGCAAGGCATTAGGCATTGTAAGGTCATAGAACCCAGGTGCAAGGTGCATACCTAGGAAAATTGAGGCATACAATGCGACAATTGATCTATCTGTGCAACACACACAACCAAGATTTGAATTCTCAATCCAAGTTCAATCCCAAGCTGAAATGAGGTATACTAGGTGTGCTAGGTGCTAGTGTCGATGGATGTGTCAAGCATTAGAAGAATAGAAGGGAGAAGAAAGATAATTTTTGCATAGAGATATCAACTGCAAAAACTTTGCTACATAGAAGGTGCAGACCCTAACTCACAGGCAAACAAAACATCTCTATAAGGCATAATCACCTCGCCTTGCTAGGTTTAGCATGGACAAAATGGCTCTCCTTCCAAAACATCTTACACCATCACCAACTTGTGTTCATGAGCACCCCACCTCGCAGAAACTTCATTGACCTCTAAGAAAGACTGAATGCATCGGATGTGATGTGTTTAGTCCTGAAACACCTTGCATCATTGTTGACCAGCATTCCTAATCACCTTGCCTCAATCAACCACCTCACTTCGTGGAAACTTCACCAACCTCCAAGGAAGACTCCAACTGCATTGAATGTGATACTCTAGTTGTATTGGGTTGTTCTGAATGTTGGTCGGCCAACAAAATGAAAAGGATCACCAATGCTAATTAGCACAGGATGAGATATTAATCAATAGATAGAACCACATAGAAGGATAAGAGTTAACCACAGCATGCTCACTTTTATTGTGATTGTCATTATTAGATCAATTGCTAAATGTCACATACTTTATGACCTTTAACAAATCTAACACTTTTAGAATTAAAGTTCGTCCCATTTTATTTGAAATCATAAATAACCTATTGTGTTATTTAAAGTCGTAACAAACCTAGCACACGAAAAAAAATTATGAAAAAACTATTAATTGATGAAGTGTCCAAATGCTAAATTGTTTTCCCATTATATCATTTACCCATATTTGTATTCTGTCATATGCCATAAAGTATTCCAATAGTGTATTCCATCAAGCATATTTTTCCACATGCACTATCCTCATCTTTTCAATTATATTTTCTTGTAAAATGTTTTATGACGTGCCAAAAATATCACATACCACAATGACATGTAGTAAGAAAATAATTTGGCACGTGGACATGTCACCAATTAATAATTTTTTGCACAAACAATTAATAATGTGAAAATTTTGTTATAATTTATGATAAATAAGTGATAGATTTGTTATGATTTGTTACAACACATAGAGATTTGTCATTTAGATAGTATATGACAGATTTATTAATTTTAAAAGAATGAAATAGACTTCTTAAAGCTTGTAAACTAAGTAATATATTTAGAAATTAATTCATCATTAATTGGTTGTGTTCATATGAGATGTTAAACAAATCAATATGAAAAACGGATCAATTCTTCAATAAAAATGCAAAAAACAATGCTCACTCACTTAACAACCCAAGTTCAACCACCATCAAGCAATGGCATTCAAGTATATTCTGGAAAACAAAAGAATATTTAATACTTTATATCAGGTAAGCTAGAAATAAATTAAGCATGCCAAGATATTTAATTTTAAATATTTAATCCTCTTTCACACACATATTATAGTTTCTCACGTATTCTACTTTCAATATGTTTATATCAATTAGAAATTGAATTGAAAGCGATTTTACTCATTTTTTACTTCAATGTGTAGGCATAAATTCATATAAGTTTTCCTTGTACGATCATCTTTCACTTAAATTATTTACTTAAAAAAATAAAATTATAGAAATTAGATAATCAAATGAATTTGAATTTTAAAGAAACAAGTTACTAAAGATATATCAATCTTTATTTGAATTCATCTTAATGTGTCTTGATGTGTGCCAAAGCACATCCAGTGTTGACACAACACAACATACACCCGCATGCTCAGCATAGGCTAAGCCATAGAGATTTACCCATGTCAATCGTATCAACTTTGGTCTGAATGACACATGTCAATTATGGTGCTTCACGGTATAAGATTCCGTAGAGTTCAATAGCGGGATAAGATTTATGAGTTGTTAAGAATATGTTTTCTGATTATTGTTAGTGGACATTCAACTTCAAGAAAATATGACAAGTAGAAAATAAAATTTCTTTTCACATTAAAAAAATGTATTTTCTAACAGCTGGCTCAGTCAGAAAGAGTTAGAAAGAAAGCAAAATGCTCATTTATGCATTGTTGTTGAAATTGATTTAATAAATACAATAACAGTAGCAACAAATCTTAAGCATTGGAGAAGCCTTTTTCTGAAACGGCAGATGATCATAATACAATCATCAACTTCAAAGTGTTCAAATTGATATTATTTAGAAAAGGCATCATAGTTTCTAAGAGGAGAAAGAAGGCAACAACATTGAGCCAGAAGGCTTTATAAGTTCGAGTGCAAGAAAAAAAAATGTGATGTTGCACTATGGTAGTATCAATACTTATGGCAAATTCAGCATAAAAAAGTGTTAACTTACATATTGCAAGGTCGACAGCAAGGCACGCAAGTTGGCTTCTTTACCAGAAGCCCACCGTTTTATCTCAATATCTAGGGTTTCAGCAATTCTCTGGAAACAATATGAACTATTAGATAGTAAATAACAACAGAGGGCATACTACTGCTGAAGCATTTTAGAGAAATATCAAAGCAATTAGTTGTTTTAGTACACAACGGTAAAGTTGTTGCCAAAGTTGTTGCCTTGTGATTTAGAAATCAGGAGTTCAAATCCTAGAAATAGTCTCTTGCAAAGCAGGATAAGATTGCGTACAATAGACTGTTCCCGAGGACCCCGCATAGCGGGAACTTCGTGCACCGGGCTATCTTTTTTTTTTTTTTATTAAAACAACTAGTTGTCGTGACAAAGAACAATAAAGCCTACATGTCTTTCTGCTTGGTCCCTTTGAGTTTGCATATCCCGCTCATTCTTCTCTGCCAAGGCTTTTGCCTGCGAAGAATAAATAAGTGCAAGATCAAATAAAGAGTTTGGGTGTTGTTCTTATTTTACGTATGAACCAAATAAAGTATCATTACCGCCCGCTCAAGTGTCCTTTGATGGCGTTCTAGCCTCGCTCTTCTTCTCTCTTCACTTTCTCCTTCAATTTCTTGAAATTCTCCAGATGATGGAGCACCTTTTGATGAAAAGAAAATTGGTGCATGGATAAGAAATGAGGGGAAAAGGAAGGGAAGAGAAACAATACTTGGTCAAAGCCAGCTATGAAATCAAAAGATCTATTTGACAAAACATACAATGAAAATGAAGTTGGTGACTATAAAATTGTTACCTCCAAATATGGAAGCTAGGTCATCTGTAAATTTTGTTGTAGATGATGACTTTCTAACATTGGTGCTGGTCCCCGATGGTTTCCTTGTGCCATCAAAACCACCTCTATTTTGAGCTTGGCTGTCGAACATTGTTTCCTGAAACATCCAAGTACTATGGTAATGCTTCTGAAATCAAAATAAATTCCCCATAATAATGAGAGATTGCACTAACCGTTGAAGTAGATCTTTCTTTTGGTGCACTAGTAGCTCGAGTGCTCATACCAAAAAAGGACTCCAGATCATTCTCAGGCTTCTGTTGTTTTTCTCTCGCAACTGCAGCAGCCTTTTCTCGTGCTTCTGCAGCAGCTCTTTCTCGTGCCTCTGCAGCAGCTCTTTCTACTGCAGCCCTTTCTGCTCTTCGCCGAGCTTCTGATGCAGCTCTCTCCACAGCAGCTTTTTCTCGTGCCTCAGCTGCAGATTTTTCTCTGGCTTCTGCAGCAGCCTTTTCCCTAGCTGCAGCAGCCTTCTCTTTGGCTTCTGCAGCAACCCGTTCAGCTCTTTCTCTGGCCTCTCTTTCAGCTCTTTCACGTGCTTCAGCAGCTGCTCTCTGGACTGCAGCTCGCTCAGCCCGTTGCCGCGCTTCAGCATTTACCTTATCAACAGCTGCTCTCTCGGCTTTCATCCGAGCTTCAGCAGCAGCTCTTTCCCTAGCCTCTCTTGTAGCCCTCTCCACAGCATGCCTGCCTCTTTCTCTTTCCCTTTCTAATTCTTGTTGTCTTTCCATCTCAAGTCGCTTTCTCTCCTTCTCCTGATACTCTCGATCCCTCTGTTCCTGTTCCCAGATGAATTTTTCATCAGTATCTTCGAAATCATCTTGATGTGTGGCCTCTTTTATTTTGTAAGCTTTTGCATCGCGTTCTCTCTCCCTCACCTCTTTAGCATGCCTGAATTTTGCTTCAGCTCTATCCATGGCCACCTTCATGGCGGCTGCAGAAGCTGCAGCAGCTGAGTATGTCTCAAATTCTTCGCCTTTAAATACATCTGAATGATTTTGATCATATGTCTGAGGCTTGCCCGTTGCAAAATCTTCAAGTTCATCAATTGGAGATGAAACAGCATGCTGAGCTGATTCATTGTAAGTATAATTATTAGATGATTGATACAATGATTCATCATCCTTTCTTGTGACAGTACTACTAAAAGGAGTTTGTTTAACGGCGATTGGAGGTGGGCACCTAGAAGGTGGTGGAGCTGTAGTAGGTTCAGTGAAGAGGGGAATTTCATCAACAGTAAGCCAAACATCATCTGCTGTGTCCAGTTGTTCATTGGACTTTGGAGACTGATGATCTGAGATATGTTGTCCAACAGTTGCAGAACTATGCAAATCACTCCTACCTACAGATCCTTGAGAATCAGAATGCTTGTTACTCTGCAACTTTGGCAAGAGATCATCAAAGGGATCCACTGGAGATTGAGGAGGTGATTCTTGTCTGTGTCCAATTGTAATGTTCTCAGTTTTCTTAAGAGGGCTCTTGTCTCTTCTACCCTCATTTATTTCAGTCCTAAAGAAGGGATCTGATTCTGAGACTCCATTAAAAGCATTTTTATCCTTGATCACTTCTGTGTTACCAGAAGAGACACCAACTCCTGTGCTCCCAAGATTTACTGACTCACTGATGCTTTCCAGAGGGTCAGTAAACAACCCAGAAGAGGAATAAGTCGAGGGGGACTCTGATTCTAACACAACGAAGGGATCTTTTATAGTATTGACAGATGGCTTAGCTGGTGGAACAGTCGGTTCCTTTTTGTTAGCCTCTGGAAACTCTCTGCAAAAGCCATTCCATTTTGGAAAAGTGAACATTAATGCCAACTAACAAATAGAAAAGGAAAGTTTAGTACGGAAGTATGGAATATGTAGCAGAAGGAAATTGTTAGCTAGACTCTTTCCTGGATCCCTAAAGGTATTGCTACCATCTTGAGAGACTACATTCAGCACTATTAACTGACTCTCACTTCAAACATCCAGCTGATCCAAACTATTTTTATTTAATACCATAAAACTTGTATTTGGTAGATCTGAGTTTTATTGGCAAGCTCTTGTACGCTTAACAGCTTTATGGAATAGATTAAGTATTGTATATAGAATTCAAAAATATCTTGCAATCCAGCAATCAAAAAGGTTTTACATCAGTTTAATGGTAAGAAATGTTATTTATCATATGGTATGGTCATACCAGCATGAATAGTCTTGAAATTTCTATTATAGATAACGTCTTAGTTATTCATCTCTGAAAAGGCCATGATTTGTACCTTGGAGATCACGTAGCTCCACCAATCCTACATCAGTTTAAGCATGTGCAACCACATGTAGGGCCACTGTCCATGCTAATAAATAGTTGCTTTTGAGAAGGAAAATTGAACTAGGTTATGAGAATTGGAACCCCATACTGCAGTAATAAATTGATAGTAACTGTCAATGTGTCTTAGACATTCAAACCATCATTTGACTTTGAGAATAGGATGTACAGTATATAGTCTGACAGTAATGATCAATCTATGATGTACACATTTCCAACTGACATTATTTTACTTTTATTTTTTCAATAAAAAATAGATGAGAGTCGATCATATTATTAAGAAAGACTTAATTGTCCCTATTTGTACTGGTTTGGGAAACACCCAAGGACCAAATTTTAAGAAGAAAAATTATCAACAGGCTTATACTTCTCCAGCTCCAGTAACAATTCGTTAATTGAAATTTTTGTTGATCATCCCTTTTTGTACTGGTTTGTTGCACATAACACAGATTTGAACTAGGGATAAAGGATTTACAATCCCTTGTCATACCACTTGGTCATGCAGCCAAATCTAAAACAAAATATAAAATAGGTAAAAAAAAATATTCATCCATATTCTTTTACTATGATTTCTATTACTAATTCTTTTCTTTCTTTCTTTTTTTTTATCCAATTCAATTTAGATTATTCTCTTCAACTGGTTATCACACCCCTCAAAAACTACCCTTCTCTTTCCATTGAGAAAGTGAAAAAAAAAATGGAGTGATCAAAGACTGAAAACTTAATGCAAATTGGAACAACTAACTTTTTTTTAATTAGTAAAAGGTTCTTCAATTGTAACTCAAATTGTTGTCTTAGGCATGACAAAAAAATTTATTTATGACTAATTCGGCTCAATTATTTTCAATGATAAAGCATGTGTATGTGCAAACCCACACCCCCAAAACAAAAATTATTACACATACTAGAAAGGGTCTTTTTTATGCACATATAACATATCCTAATAGGGAATAACCGTGCTTTTTAGTTTTTTTCATTTTCTATAATACAATAGAAAAAATAATGAAACCTAACTTTTGTTGTTGCAAGTAAAATTACTACAAAAGCTGAGAAGTAGATAGGTGGATAGTGGTCCCTATACTTGACTAAGTAAAAAGTGTTCCTATTACACAATTCAATTACATTCCATAAAACCACATATTATATATAGTAAAAAGACAAAAAAAAATCTGAACTAAAGGGGAACATATATTACTATTGGCTTTCTTTATCTCAATCATAAAGATGTATTTCATTTCAAATCCATTTAAATTTTTGGTACCTAATCAATCTAATCATATTATGTAAAAGTTGAATGCATTTTGAAATTCATCTATAATTGATTTCTTCTGTGTAACAGTGAAGGATAGGGTCAGAATGAGAAGTAGCAAGACCTCATGCATTGGAACCCATGGTGGGTAAGAATTCATTAGTATGAAAAAAAACATTGTTGTTGTTAATAGGAAGTCATTGTATCTTAATGCATGTATGTAATTTATTTGGAGCTATTAAAGTGGGATCCACTTTTGGAGGAATATGTGTTGAGCCGATAACAAGAATATTTTACTTAGAATAATAAGAAAATTTCAAAATCTATGGAGAAATAGTTCTATAGTAAACTGGAGGATCTCTAATTCACATAAAGACCATGAACATTTGGAATCCATATTATGCAAGGACGCATTGCTCTTGTTAATGTAAATCAAAGGTGATATTGACATAAAATCCTCACTCAGCGGCACATCCATGATTAGCACATTTGTCATATCTAGAAGCTCTATATCAAGTTCAAGATCATCAACAATATCATCACTATCAACTATATTGATACCATCACGATAATCACTATCTCATTAGTACTATCATCGATAAAGAAAACCTTCAAGTTTTTAGTATGAATACGGAAAGTTGATTGGATACACCATAATGAAAGAGAACATGCGAGTTTGTTGTTAGGTATTTGACCAAATAGGATTGTCCAATTCCTATAGAACCTATCACTAAAGTACCCATAGAAGGGAAAAGGACTAAAAGAGTGTGAGAAGGGTTTTCCATGAGTTGGGAAATAAAAACAATTAGCCCCACAAGAAGTTTGTGAATAAATGACTTTCTACTACAAGAATATATTAAACTCATAATTCATTAAATACTTTTTATAAATGTCAGCCAAGTATCATAAGTAAATGGATTTTGATTGGTCAATTATTAGATTATCAGTGTCATTTTTTGATAAATAATGACTATGAGTTAGACCCAAAAGAATTTAACAAATCATTTTTTATTCTTCTTTTTCTATTTCTAAGGTGTAGAACTAAACCAAGAATTTGCTTTTTCGTCAACCAAATCATGGTTCGCACCCTGAGATTCTTTCTTCTTCTATCTTCTTATCAATGAATAGATATTATTATCTTGTACAACTTAGATGTCTCGTATTTCTTTAAAAAGTTATTATCTCCTCTTATAGCACATTGATTTGACCCCCCATAAACCACCAACCAATAACATGTTGCCACCAGAAGTAGAAATCAAAATTTCTTCCAAAAAATCTTCTAATTGTTCTAAAGCAACTTGAAAGAGATTCTTTAACTGAAAAGAATTTTGTTCAAATTCAGATGTAGATACCTATCTAAAAGTTTTTGTTAATCATGTGTGATGGAATCATCAAAGGTTTAATCTTTTCTAACTTTGTTTGTAACTCACTAGAGGCTCAGAAATCAAAGAATGTATGTGAATGAGATATCTAGCAACAAGAAGGAAAAGATCAAAATAGAGGAACTTTTGAGAATTTTTTAAATCCCAAATGTGTCTATATCAATTGAACAGGTAATTCAATATTTCGATGAAACGTATCTTCAGACCAAGATTCAAAATCTTGAACTGTGTCGGTGTTTCAATCTTTGACTCCAACTATACGGTTTTGATATTATGTCAATATTCTGATGCATGATGTCGATGGTAAATTCAAGGTGGAAGAAGGAAAGAGATAAAGTAGAAAAAGGAAAAGACAAGGTTAAATATTTCCTTTCCTTGGAATATTACAATTTTATCCATATCATGTATGGAAACAAAATACAAGATACAACAATAATAACAAGTCTTATTTCACTAGGTGAGATCAGCTATATAGATCCTCCTACGCCATTAGACTTTATCCCCTATTATATCATCATTTATATTTAAATAAATTTTATTATTGCTAAATAAGTCTTTTTTTATCTTCCTTGTTTAATTTGCATATTTATCATAATTTTATATCATTTAGCTGGAGCATTTATTGATCATCTAAATACATATTCAGACTATCTTAAACACATCTCTCGAATTTTTCCCTCAATAGACAAAACCCTAACTTTTTCTTTAATATTTTCATTTATTATTCTATTCATTCTCGTATGTTTGCACATCCACATAAACATCCTCATCAATACGACACTCATCTTCTGCTATTATACTCAAGTCCCAGCTCAAAATTCAACTCTATATAACACAGCAATTCTAACAACCATTTTATAGAACTTTTTTTTAAGTTTTAAAAATAAATGATACTGGTCTTTTTCACATAAAAATGAAATATTTTGTTACAATAGAACTAGAAGTGAGTTGGATCATTAAAAAATCCAAGTTGATTTGCTTTATAGAAAGAAGATAGTAATGAACTTCTATAAATGGTTTCAAGGATTCAACTAATTGTCCCAACCACGGAATATCATTGAAAACAAAGAATTTATATTATCAAAGGATTTCATGCAATTATTTTTAGTATTAATATATAATCGGTCAAATACTACTTTAAAATGTCTCTTTTATTTAGAAAGCAAATGTTCCAAATGCTTCAAGAAATTCTTGCTCCTATTGGACCATTCATATCTATATACATCAAGCTCCTAATTCTTGGATCTCCTAATTCTAGAAATAAAAAGACTAATTTGTAAGTCTTTGGCATTCAATAAATGTTGGTAGATAGCATATTTCATTATAGTTATATGATTCAAAGTATCATTTCCTATTTGATCCTTTTGAATTTCATATTCAAAGTAGTGATCAGCTTTATTTATTAAAAAGAAACGTGCTTCTTATGTATCTATAGATTTGAATCAGACTTCAGATAAATCTTATTGATTGATTGCCTCCAATATGTTGTTGCTAGCAAATACTTTTGTTTTTGTTTTGGATCTTCCAAATCATTGCCACAGTAAATCAAAGACATTTTTTATGATCCTTTGATTAAAATATCCATTCTCTTCATAAAAAAGGATGCAAAACAAATAATGATTTTTTTAATTGATTGCAGAGTTGAATACTTAATTCAAGAGAAAAAAAATTTCCCACCTGTAGGAAACAAAAAAAAAGACAAACTCATTTAGGGTGAATAGATTTGTGGTTTCTTGAAATCCCTCTCCTATTCAAAATCACATTACACACGTATCCCCTTTTGTTTCAATCATGGAATAGATTAAATAATTTTTAAAAAGTAGATTTTTTGTTCAAGAATGAAATAGGATGAATTGAGAGGATATTTATAAATATGTAATTAACTTGAATATATGAATTATTTTTACTCTCCACTCACAAGGAAGGGATAAAAGAAATATTTGTTTTTACATTAAAATTTTTTATCTTAAATGGACCTCTCTCGATAAGATTTCAAACCCAAATGAAGTTATAACCAACTGTCTAAGGAAAAATAAAGATTTGATCCTGTAAGATTCCAAAGAAATTCTTCACTTTTTTTCAGAAGCATTTTACTATTCTTTTGCTTATCACCTTCCAGCTGAGACCATGAATAGTTGGGACATAAGGTAGATAAAAAAAAAGGCATTTGGGGAATTGGTCTGGTTATACTTTTATCATTTTGTTTGAAGGATCCAAATGAATCAATCTTTTTTTTAGTTGTTGAATCTTTATTTGATTGACCAATGTGAGATATTATGAATCCTCATTTCTAATAGAATCAAAATGATTTATGGATTGATCAAAAGATCCATTCCATTGGCTAGAATCGCTGGTACAAAAATATATCTTGATCTTGTGGAACCATATTAAAACATTTGACAATGCATTTCATATCTTTCTAAAAAAAATCGATCCCTCTTTACCAACCACATATTGTCTAACCAAATCGAATTATGTTCCTTGATTCATGCTCATTCTTCTCCCAATTAATGAAGTGATCTTGGCTCAATCCCCACATATTACATTGAGCACAATTTTGCAAAGAAATGCCTTGCTTATTTCTTAAGAAGAGATGGGATACATGCTCAATATCATTTCATTGAATATTTGTGTCAGCTCCTTACTGTTTAAAGAAACTCTTCCCTTCAGTTGGTTTTTTTATTCTTCACGAAAACCAAACATGAGACAAAAAATCAAGTCTTTCCCTCAAGTTCGGAATTGAATCTTGATTCATGACTCGATCCTGCACTAGAGACCATAACAACTTAGTATCAGAGCATATCATGGGTGACACGGATCTTATTGCATCCAAACTCGATGCCTTCCTGCAGAGATTGACCCCACATTAGCAAGTTTTCATGGAGTAGATCACCTCCCGCGAATGAGGACTAGAGAAGCAAAAATGGTCGAGTTATCCCGTACTCTTCAAGAGGTAAGACAACGACCTGTGTCCACCACAAACAGCCCTACCAACATGGAGTGTGGCCCTTCCAGAGCCTCGAAGGCAGCAGCACTATAGTTCCGCAGTACTCGAAGATGTAGTTCCTCACCTATTCTGGAGAAGGGGATCCATTGGACTGAGTTAAAAGGTGTGAAAAAGTCTTTGCCAACCAAAGGACCACAGAAGCCGATAAGGTCGACCTAGCTACCTTCCACTTTGTAGGAGAAGCCCAACTTTGGTTTGATTAAATGGAACAAGAAGAGTCAAATAAAACTTGGGAGCAATCCAAAGGCCATTGTTATATCCGCTTTGGGCCGCCTATGAGCAATAACCCTTTAGGGAGCTAGCAAATATGAAACAGACAGACTCTATAGAAGACTACCAGCAGCAGTTCCAGTCCCTCCTCACTCGGACCTTTGACCTCCGACCCCGACAACAGATTGACTTGTTCACTACAGGGCTAATTGAAGATCTTCGTATCGACATCAAACTGCAGAAGCCTGAAAACCTAGGCATTGCAATGAACATAGCCAAGGCATTAAAACAGAAGCAATGCTTCCATTGAGGTGGGTGCCCACTATGCACAAGTTGGGGCGAGACCACAGTTAAGCTCAACACTAGTAGTGGAGGCCCTCCTTTGGCAAAGACCAAGACAACGGGAGACAAGAGACAGCAGCAAGAGGACTCAACCTGCTTTATTCTTCAAGCATCTAACCCACACCAAGATGGCAAAACAGATAGCCAAGAGTCTCTATTTTAACTGTGATGAGCCCTACTCCATGGGTCACAAGTGTAAGCGCCTATTCCAGATTGAAGTGTCTGATGATGATGATGATGATGATAATGATGGTGAGGAAGAAGGAGAAGCGGACCTAAAATTTCCTTCCATGCTATCAGTGGCATTAGAAACTCACAAACAATACAGCTATTGGCCACATCCCAAGGAATACCTGTCTCGGTCCCGGTGGACTTAGGGAGCACGCACAACTTCACGCATGAAGGGCTAGTACCAAGCCTGAACGTAGAG
>JBAMHZ010000056.1:3534521-3544624 GCA_037177395.1 Alpinia galanga | reverse complement strand
GCTTTCTCATTTATTATTGTTGTGAAGCTTCATTGTTCAAGGATCTAAAAGAGGGAGAAGGTTATTCATATCCATCAGTTATACACTCCACACTTAAGCATTCATCTTCATGTCTTTCATTCTCAAGTTTTGATTACTTGGATTCACACTCTTCAACATTTTGAAATTGTTAAACTTGTAAAGGCTTCTCATGAAAATGTAATACTTTGCTCTACAAGTCTTTTATGTTCATGAACTCTCTAACTTTTCTTAATTTCTCCATAAACAATCCAATTTTCAAATTTTTCTAGGCTCATTTATGTACTTAAAAAAATTTCTTGTGCTACTTTGTCCATTTACTTCTTTTAATGGATTTTCCACAATCATCTATAGAATCTTTATAACCTTTTGTTATTATAACCCACACATTCATATCAAGTTGAAGAATGCCTCTTATCCTCACGTTCATTATTCAAAGTTAATACCATCAAAGAGAGGAGAATATATATGTGGTGTTTTATCTGTAGTCATCCATTGTTCAAGGATGTTAAACCTTACTTGATAATAATTGTAGATTTGTATTGAATTAATGTAATATAAGCTTATGTTAAACCTTACATGATCATCATCTTTGGCCAATAATAGTTATTGTTTCCTGGAGATCTTATAATCAATCACAATTTTCATAAAACTTCTCTTTCCTATCACCCCTCTGCTTTCATTGCACCTTAATGAGTTCATTATTAGAGAAGATTATCGGACAATTGTTGTCAGACTGTCCAATAAGTTGGCCATAAATCTCTATCTCATCTCTATCGCTATCCACCTAACAATCAATTTTTTGCAACATCAACGATGTGATCGGACGATTGTAATATTTATGGATGTGAGAAAAAGTTTTAAAAATAAAGCTAATCGATGCAATTAAGGAACAATTTTACAAAGTAAAAATTGGCAGTTACACGTGGAGTCACGAAAACAAATCTAGAAACCAGAACACGCGATGGATCTCACCACCATTTGTCGTGTAGGTCCACCCGTCAGAATTTGCACGTGGAAATCGCATGCATTTGCCGCCTTCACATGTCATCTCTTTGTTTATTTTTTTTTTTATATTAAAATTAAGAAAGTAAATTTTACTCTTAGAGCAAAAAGCGATACGCTCGCCCTCAACGTCCTCGTCGATCGGTTCCACGGTCATTATGAAGGAGGTAAATTCACGGGGAAGCTATGCCCCTTGAATAGTTGGCTAGAACAGAGGGGGTGGTGGAAACCAAGGAGGATTTAGATCTCCTCCGGTCTTGACCCCTGTCATCTTGGAGCAACTCACACTGCTCTAACCAATCACCCATTCCGTGGGGGACAAGTAAATTTTACTCTTGAACCACTTCAAATAGTTTGAAAAAAAAATTCATCGTTAAATGTTATGAAACTAACGCTCTGCCGCTCTGCCTAGGGCTGTGATCTCTCTGTTAATCTCCACGCTGCAACTTCCTCTTCGATTTACCACCTAAATCCTAGATTTTAGCAAAAATGTCCCTTTCCAGGGGGTCCGAAGTTTGCTAATTTTTTCACTCCGCACCTCTTTATTTTGGGAAGCGAGCAAATTGCAAGCTCGCCGCGGCTCGGGGAGCGAACCGCCTACCAATTGGGAGCGACAGGAGACACGAATCCGGACACCGGTTTCGCCTTGCTTTCTGCTTTCCTTTTGTCCTCTTCTCGTCTCGGCTCTTCCCTTCCGTCGGCCAAAGCGATGCCCTTTGCTCTTCCTCCATCGCTGCAGCTGGAGCCGAATGCACTCGGTCTAAGGAGAGGCATCACGTTGAGGGCGACAGTTCAGCTCTGAGATCGGTTGGGCAGGGACATTGTGAGATGCCGACCGTGGCCATCAAGCTCTACAGCGTCTTCTTCAAGCTCCTGCTGAAGCACAAGCTGCAGAGCCGCTTGCAGGCGGAGGAAGGCGGTGCGTCGTCGGATGATAACGGATTTGGTGTCACATCCCGGCCGGAGGAGTCTACAGCGCCGGCGAACCCCTCGTTCGGCGCCGACGGTGTCGCCACCAAGGACATCCACATAGATCCCCTCACCTCCTTGGCCGTCCGCATCTTTCTCCCGGACCCTGCGCTCCTCCGCACCGTTGCGTCCGCACGGCGGACCGCCGATGTTGATCGCCGCAACAGCTATGGCGGAGCTGCTGTCGCTGCTCCCTCTCCCGACCTCATCCGCCGCCGCAGCTTTGGTGGCCCCGGATCCGCGCACGATAAAGGAGATGCTGCTTCCGACGGTACCAACTATCGCGGATACCTCCCCTCCGTCGTCGACGCGCGTCATCGGGTGGGTAGGTCGAAGAGATTGCCGGTCATTATCCAGTTTCACGGAGGCGGGTTCATCGCCGGGAGCAATACGTCGAATGCAAACGATTTCTTCTGTAGGCGGATTGCGAAGCTGTGCGACGCCATTGTAATTGCGGTCGGGTATAGGCTGGCACCGGAGAGTCGCTATCCTGCAGCATTCGAGGATGGATTGAAGGTGCTGCATTGGTTGGGGAAGCAGGTGAAGCTGGCCGAGTGCAGAATGTCTATGGGGACTGCGAAGGGAGGAGGAGCTGGAGAGTTAAGAAAGGCTCAGATTGTGGATGCATTTGGAGCATCGACTGTGGAGCCTTGGCTAGCATATCATGCTGATCCTTCCAGGTGATTTTTTCCCCTTAGAATTCTTGATTCTACTAATCATGGCTGTTTGTGTTCTCCTAAATGTAGGATCATTGGAAAGTAATTTATGCAGGCTTATACTCATTTCCATTTTTTTTCTTGTATCAAATGAGAAAATAATTTGTTTATTAACATAAAGAACGGTAGTAGAAGGATATTATATGACAGTAAATTTGTAAAACTAGGCATTTAATTGTGTTTGTCTTTTTATATGTTCCACTAGACTGCTGCTTCCAAATCAATATTTTTTTCAAAGATGCTTTTGAGTAAATCTTGTCTTTGCATTAAATATTAATAAAATTTAGAATAGGCACTACAGAAATACTATAACTTTACCTTGGATAGAATAATACTTTTCTAAGAACTTAAATTGTAGTGGTATCTTGATAAAGGAGAAGTTTAGATTCTACAATTAGATTTAACAAATTTGGTTGATACATGACAACATCAAAAGATGGAAGATTATCTTATATAAGTACATATAAAAGAAGTCATTTTATGTCACAGAAGTTCAATTAATCTAAATTTCACACGATCTTAGTCTAGGTTACTGTCATATGTTGTTTCAAGTCTGGATATTTTATTAGATGATTCATTTTAGATTGTTTTGTGGACTGTCTTAATCTTTAGTTTGTTTTCGGCTTTCTTTTAACAATTTCAAGTTCGTGAGACAGGTAGCCACAGTTAGTAGGTAAGGATTTTATAAGTGAAATACTGAAGACATTACATCTTGGTTCCTATATGGGATGGGCAATGTGTTTTGTTAATCTTACTTATTTTACCATTCTTATTCTTTGGTCTTTTTATAAGCAAAATGGAGACTAAGATCTCTCATCTAGTCGGGTTATACTTCTCCAAACACAGTACTTAACTGGCTTAAGTCTGTTGGGGGATTAAAATGCATTTGTATTCATTACCCACAATCCAAGGAAAGAGCAAGGCTTCTTAATCTATGGTTTCAATCTTCATATCCTTCAAAGTTAATTTTAACTTGCTATTATGATTGACCAACTGATCAGGATCCTGTATCTCGACTGTATTGGCCCTAGGATTGCTTTTGGATGCCGCGGTAGTGTGCTGCCTTGCAATCGCCTCCGCCTCCACCGCTGTTGACGTTGGGGACAATGGCCTTAGGAGCCATGGGGAGCGAGTTGGGGTGCAGGAAGGCTGGCAGAGGGGTATAAATAGATGAGGGAAATGAGAATGAAGATAGTGGAGAAGGATGGGCCCAGTCGACAGGCGGGTTGACCACCCATGGGCACCGCCCATTGTGAGGATTTGGTAAACCTATTTCCCCCAATCTCCTACTCCCACGTTCCTTTTGTCTTTTTATATTCAACATAAAACTGTAAGGTCATATCTGGTCACTTTTCTAAATCAGCCAGCCAATTGAAACTACTCGATCTATGCTTTATTTAATTCAAGTCTTAAAGTTGAGTGTGATTATATTATACTTATTTTTTTTAAAAAAAATAGATTGACATGGCAGGCGGTGTTGGAAGGATGCATAAGGCGGCGAAGGCATTACACCATTGGATGAATAATAGAGCGCTGTTTGATTGATAATGTAAGATTAGTCGTCAACGTAGATCCTTATATGCATCGTATTAAGAGGGCAGATGCTAGGGTCCTTGAAGTGTCAATGTGCAAGGGAATCGTCTTGCCCAACCACAAACTCTACCAAATGCACCTGCAATACCTATCAAGTTTCTTGTACCTACATACTCAATACACAGGAGATCATTGATATTTCCTAATTTAAACTCAATCTAGATATTGAAACCACATGCAATACTATATGGTTTAGAGTATAATTGCATCAACCATGGTTTAAAATTTCATTCCATATCGGAAAAAGGCCAAAATACATTGTTCCAATAAATTACTAAAACTTGATATTAATCAGCACAAACAATGTCTCTTTTTGCTGAATCTCCTTCCTCCTTTAACCTCCAACTTGCCACTAACACCATGCATTAGAACATTTGCATATATAAAATTGTATCGTTCAAGTCAAAGATTGAAAATTCGACATAGCTCGAGATTTTCAACCTTGGCACCAACAAAGGTTTGTGTTTTTACACCTTCTGATTGTATCATTAGGGTAGGTATTCTATAGGGCCGAATTGGATGAATTTGGTTAAGGGACAAGGTTGAGGTAAAAGTAAGCAGTGTCCCATACATGTTGTGCAGAGATAGGATTCATCAAGGTGAATAGTTGAGGTGGAGTTACTAAGGTGTGTCGAGGTGGGTGTACTATGGTGGATTGGTGATACCATGATGGAACTATGTCGAGATGGGTGTACTAAGGTGGATTGGTGATACCATAATGGAACTTCCCTTTCTTACTCTCTCTACCGCACTTCACAAGGAAATAAAAAAGCCCTTTCTCTATCTTCTAAATCGATGTTTCTGAGACTTAGATTTATGTTCATATTGTCAAGTGTTGCTACATGCTTGGATTTGTGATGTGGCGGAGTGTTAAAAAGACACTGTTTGTTTTGTGTTCAAGATCTTAGTAAACCATATGAGTGACCCCTAATCACCCTATGGGTCATGAGGGTGGAGTCACCCCGCATCAGCTAGCCCCCATGTATGAAGGCCAACTATGATAGGGGGTTTTATGCAAAAAAATTTGTATGGATTTCACTGGTTCACCTCCTGTTGAAATGCCTAGGCAGTGCATCGCTTGTTCTCCCCCCTCCATAGCTTTCTTTTTATGACACCATTGAGATATAAACGGCTTCCACTATGATGGAGTAGGAAATTCTATCTTCTCAACTCTTCACTCTCGCTTGGTCTTCCTTAGCTTGCCTTTGTTTCTCCTTCGCAATATTAGGTTGATAAGTTCTTTGGTTGCGCAACTTTCTTTCTTGAAGTTGTTATTGGTTCCTCGAGCATTCTCATCAAGCTCTTGGTTATTCTAGTGTCTCCCTTAATTTCTTTCCATTTTACCTATCCTTACTCTCTTCCCAATGTCTCGCCGCACTTGTCTTGCTCGGTCAACCTTAGTTTATGTCCCATTAAACAATGAAGTCATTGGCTAAGGAGTATAAGCATGATGAGAGGAGGCCATGCAGTGCTCTCTACTATACCTCTATAAGCTTACCAATCTCAAAAGGAACTTATTGAACCTATTTGTCTTTCCTTAGGAATTCCTGCCCTTAACATCCAAAGAGACAAAAGAGGCAATAGTTTGTTGGAGTGTTATTGTTGTGTCCAAGCTTCTTAAGGTTTGTCCAAGGAGATTGGTAGAATTTGGCTATCCAAAGCCTATAGGTGTGTTCCCCTCTTTTGTGGTATAACCCCCATATATACCTAAGGTGGTTAACTTGCTAATATTTTGTTTTATAGGAATGGATTGTTTGAAATTCTTAGGTGGTACAAACATTGCTGAGGAGGTAGGAGCACAACCATTTGCCCAATTTTAAATTCTCTCTCCCTTAGGAAAGAAGGAAGATGTGCTCCTAGTGCGTAGATAGGGGGCCTTGCACACGCAGTGCTAGCCTCTATGGTGCTGCTAGTGGCGCATTTGATGCTTCAAATCCTTTGAACTTATGTGTGTTGCTAGAGGCACTAATTCTTATGAACATCATGAGCCTTGGGTGTCAATCGTTTGTCCATTGATGTTGAGGTGTTTGCAATTGAGACTGATGGATTCTAGGAGCAAAGGGGCATAAAAAGGCTAGATTGCAGCCTATTGCGTACTTGCACCCTGATTTGAAGAAAGGGAAAAAAACATCATCAAGGTGACTCCTAAGGCTTTGATGTTGGCAGGCCTATTTATGTCAAACTGTGCTAAGTTCTCAAGTCAATCATCAGCCAATTTTCCCCTCTAATTGGGAAGGAGCTCAAAGCTTGAAACCTAATTTGAGCTTAAGGCAAATCTTTTTAGCTTGACTTGGAAGAACGAAAAGTTCACCAGCGAGAACCATTCCGAAGGTTGCTCGCCAAGACTTGGAGATAAGAGCTTGAGTAGGAGAAAACTAGAGTTGCTAAGCTTTAATAGGAATTTGAAGGCTTACAAAGGAGGCCTAAGTTAACTTGGAAGCAAAAATTAAAATAATTGATGATCTTGCTACCTGATGAGCTATATGCTAAGCACCCTTGAAAACTGAGAAGCCCTTATTGGAGTATAAAGATTTAAGTTACTTTTGTGTCGAGGTTGGCTCCAAATCTCGCATCACATTGAGATATTTGACCTTCCAAGATTGTGTTATCAAGCATCACTTTGACCTAAGTTGGAGAACCCTTTGACCTACCTCAATACGCTGAAGGCTAGTATTTTTTTTATGGCACTTAGGACGTGGCTCCCACGGAGAAGGCTAAATTTCTTGAGTTCCAACAAAAGAACAATGAGGAGGGAAGCTCAACCAAAAAGGTATGAATAGGACATGGTTTGGCTTTGCTAGGTGATGTATATTCTTGTTGACTTCTTGCCTTAGCGCTTCTTAGATATTTATTTGGAACTCAGGCATCATGCCCAATAAACCCATTTATTCCTTAAAGATTTACATATGTTTCCAATATTGTATTTTCAACATTTCTTTGATCCATTGTGGTGTTGCTTGGGTTTAGGCCTCTTGCCTATAAACTTTTCCTTTACCCTTTTTCTTTGTGATTTGGACGCTTTCTGGCTCAATATTGTGGGGGCAACTCCCCCATGGTGGGGGTAACTTCCCCAATCTTGTTTCCAAGTTTGGAGAGTCCTTCCCATCATGGGAAATTCATAGAAGAACTTGGTCTCATTATACTCAGCTAATTCCTTCGGATGAATTGTTGATGCTTTTGGAATCATCACATATGCATTGGTTCCTAGTAGAATATTCATGCTTTTTGAAAATTAAGGGTGGATATAGTTTTGGTGCATCACTAATGCAGAGCATTTAGCACCTACATTGACTAAATATCACTCAATACTTCACTTTTAAAGCAATAGTGATTGTTGTTGTGGGAAGTTACTTTATTCTTGTATGTACAAAGTTGTTTGAATAGAATTAAGGACTCTTTCTCCACTTATGTGTCATAGTGACCTCTCTCTTTTTTTACTTAAGCTCTTAGATGCCTTGGTCCCATGTAGAAAATTGGCATGCTTTATAAGTGCTTCACTCTAATTTGAGCATCATTAGATCTTTTAGTCGCTTCTTTGAGGTTTGATGTCATTTCTGTATGATACTCCTTTGGGGTGTTTTTGGCTTGGTTAGAGGGTCCTTACACCTCTTGGTCTCTTCCTCAAGGCCTTATGTTATTTCTTTATGATACTTCTTTGGGGAAATCTTTAACTCGGTTTGAGAGTCCTTGGACCTCTTGGCCTCTTCTTTGAAGTCTTTTTCTATTCTATATAACACCTCTTTGGGGTCTTTAGCTCAGATCAAGGGTTGGATCTCTCAGCCACTTCCTCAAAGCCTCATGTCATTTGTACATGACAGCTCCCTGGGAATCTTAAGTTTGGATGCTTGGACCTCTTGGTTGTTTCCATAAAGACTTGTGTCATTTCTATGTGAATTTGGCTTGGTTTTAGAGTCTTTGTACTTCTCAATTGCTTCTCTAAGGTCTTATGTAATTTTTATATGATGCATCTTTAGAAGATGTTTTATTTGATTCAAGGGTCTTTGGACCTCTTGGTCACTTCCCTAAGGTTTTATATCATTTTTATATAATGGATGCTTTCTAATGTCTTTTGTCAATCAATTTGATGCCTCTTTAAGGTGTCTTTAGGTTGGTTCATGGGTCCTTGGACATCTTGGCTTCTTTCTCAAGGTGCTATTTCACTTTAATATGAAGCATCTTTGAGGGTCTTCTGCTTTTCCTGAGAGTTCTTAGACCACTCGCTTGTTTCTTGGTCTTATTTTCATTTCTATGATGCCTCTTAGAAAGGTCTTTAGCTCAAGTTGTGAACCTTTAGATCTCTAGGTTGCTTAGCTAAGGTTTTATGTCACTTTTATATGACACCATTTTAAAGAGTCTTCAGGTTAGTTTGAGGGTCCTTAGACCTCTTTCCATTTCCCAGAGGTTTTGTATTATTTCTATATGACACCTTTTTGGGGCATCTTCATCTTGGTCTAAGGGTCTTTAGACTTTTTGGTCGCTTCCTTGAGGTTTCATTTCTATATGACTTTCTCTTTTTTCCTTGAGGTCTTTTCTTTATGATGCCCCTTTAGGGTGTCTTTAGCTCAGTCTATGGCTTTTTAAGAAAATGACATGAGCACCTTTGTTTGACCAACTTTGTGTCTTATGTGGATGCAGTCATCTATATCAAGCTTGGGCTTATTGTGGAAACAAAAAAACATGCTATGATCATTCTTATGTGCCATAGACTTTGATCTACTGTGGCTCAATTTAACCTTATCTCTTTGATCTTCCAAAGAATTTTTGACAAGTAGGTAATCAATGACATACCTCAATCCTCTTAGACATGCTCGATCCAAAGCTGGAGGGCACATACCTGGTCGTGATCATCGAGGCTCTTTTAGCCTTTGAGGTCACGCATATGATGTTTTAGATTTGAACACACTGTCTGTTCTAGCATATTGACTTGCTCTTTCCGGCATTTAGTATAGTCCCACAGGGGGACTCCTATATAATGAGTTCAAGAATCCAGATGGCTACAATGTATATTTAAAAGCCACCACCAGACCTTTGAATTTGAATAATCCACTCATCGAGTCGCTTCCATGAATTTTCTTATGAACCATAAGACACTTGTCACGACTTTGTTTTAGTGGCATTATTTTGTCAGCATTTTGGGTCATTTCTCAACTACCACTGAAGTTTCAAATGTCTGGTATCACCTTGAAGCTACAGGTCTGGCTAATTGGTAGGCAAACAAACCATTTATGCGCCACTCCCCACAATGTAGTAAAAAAGACTTAGCATGTAACTACATTTGTCATCTCATACACAGTCATCCTTACTCAGTAAGCATCCATATGTGTTCAATGGGGTTGGTTCTCTCATCATATGTATTCATAAGTAAATAAAAGTTCTTTGGAATGAGTTCTTGAATATCCTAAATGACTGGAGTTTGTTCTGGTTGAGCTTCAACACTTCAACTTGGGTGTTTATTGTGCATCTCAACCCTTGGGTTTGCTCCAGTTGAGCTTCAACACTTCAACTTGGCTTGGTCCTATGCAACACATCAAAAGGGTGTTTATTGAGCTTCTCAACCCTTGGGAGCTTATCGCTTCTCTTCTGACTTGTAGTTCATAGACATAAATCCAGAGCTAAGAGTTGGATCAGTTTTTAGGGTTTTTCTATCCAAGGTCACCCTCTCTTTTGAGGTTGTTAGTTCAAAGTTGAACTACCTTCTCTAGGAAATTAGGGAAATCAAACCTACCTCTTTGTGATCTGGGTGACCTTGAGATTGGATGTTTACTTTTCCTCTAGGATTTTATACCCTGCTCCCTCTACCTA
>JBAMHZ010000056.1:3478993-3493325 GCA_037177395.1 Alpinia galanga | reverse complement strand
GCGAAGTCGCGGGTGAGGAAGTCGCGCATGCGAAGTTTGGAAAACGCTGAAAAACAATGAAAAAACGTTTTCTGTTTTTCCAGAAAACGAGCTTCTGTTTTCCAAAAAACAGAAAAATAGAAAATGAAAAATAATTTACCAAACAAAATTTTTCATTTTCCATTTTTAAAAAATGAAAAATTTTTCATACCAAATGCCCCCTAATATTTTATGTACTAATTTTTTTTTACGTTTTATCCCTCCAACGAAGATATCCGCACCCCACTCAACATGAAGCTGTTTCTTCTTAATTAATTTCTTTAGCTTTGAAATCTTATCTCCTGTGCAGTGAAAGCATCTAATCCAACTTGGATTAGAAGATCGAGCTACCACTCTTTACGCACGTGTTTTGTTTCCCATCTTAACTTAACTGGTTAAGTCTATAAAACAGAAATTTGATGGACCTGCTCATTATTTCACGGGTTTCTTTTTTTTTTTTTTTTATAGAAAAAAAGAGTGCTCGTTTTTATTGAAATGATCAAAAGAACATTCTCTTTTTATTAATCATAAAAATAATGCTCTATTATTATTATTATTATTATTATTATTATTATTATTATTATTATTCCATCCAATTGAATGCTGCATTAAGTAAGAATTGTAATCTCTACAATGTGTATGTGTGCATATGTTAGATTTTGGTGAATGCAATTGGTACTGACTCGACTCCACGAATCTTTTTCAATAAACTCACAATTTTTTTAGACAAAGTCTCTAGACTATCAAGGTAAATTCAAAAGCGTTCATAGTTAAATCTTCGTAGTTGTATTGTCCTCATAAAACTGTTCAACATCGAAATCATACTCTAGTTACGAAAATAAATTCTTATGATCAGGTTCATCTACATAATAATTTTTTTAAAAAAATTTATCAGCGATCATGTTTTAATAAAGAATCGAACTATAATTTTCTATGCGATGACTTCCTATTTTAACGTTGCACCTTACTCCGGGTCAATAATATTTACATATTTGAAATCATTCATATATATGCCAGAGACGCGCAGCACATAAAGTGATGTCCAATTATTGACTGCTTGAATGTTTCCTAACAAGCACCATACTTTGCTTCCCACTTTTGGGGTTGGCTTAAAAGAAAGATGGGAAATGTGAATGTATCATCTGGTATTTTCGAAAAAGTCGGACCATCCAATCCCTTCGCCCGTTACGTTGCGTTACGTTACGTGTTGCTACGAGAAGATAAAAGCCTTTAGCTTGGGCCGCCACCACTATCGCCACTGTACCTAGTTAGCATGCGCAGCTCAACTTTAGTAGAAAGATAACACAAGCACATGTTGGGTACCATAAATAAAATAGATTAGAAAGTTTATTTATTTATTTATTTACTTATGACTTTAAAAAGTAATCCATTGTTTCAGTAATTCTTAAAGTGAAATATATCCAAATGATTTTCTATACAATTCTTATATGAGCACCCATGAACATCTTCATCATCCACCATCCGATCCCCTAGGGTTCAAGGATTGGACTATAGTGCTCACCTGATCGGACGATGGATGATGAAAGTACTCATGGGTGCTTACATAAAAATTATGTAGGAGATCATTCTTCGTGAAATATATTATCAAAATAAATTATAAAGTATTTACATTGATAATTGATAAACCCTAAATTGTGAATATTTAAGAAAAAGCTGTCGATGAAGAAAAATCAAGGAGCTTAATTGGGAATTGGATGAATAATTTAGAAAAGTATTGGAGTAGAGGGTAAAAGGTTGCGAGGGAAGCGTCACACGTGGCCAAAGCATAATCGTGCAGCTGTTATAGGGGACACGAATCTTAAAGCAGAATGGCCTCTATAAAATCGCAGCTGCCAATGCTTCGCTGATCCTCCTCTCCTCTCCTCTCCTCTCCTCCCCCAATTCCGATCTTTCGCCGTTTCCGGATCGAGGCAATGCGCTCTGCGGCGAGGTTTCTGCTCTCTTACCACCCGGGCCAGGAGGCGGATCGGATGGACGACGCCTTCGCTTTCCACTCCGATGTTATTCTCACCCTCGCAGTCCTCCTCTGCGCGCTCATCTGCGTCCTCGGCCTCGCCTTCGTCGCCCGCTGCTCCTGGCTCCGCCGCTCCTTCACCGCCTCCGCCTCCGCCTCCGCCTCCTCCTACGATCGGCCCCTCCTACTGTCCCTGCCGCGGATCACCAGAAAGGGGATCAAGAAGAAGAGCCTCCGCGCGCTCCCCACGCTCTCCTTCGTCTCCTCCGACGCGGCCGCCGCCGCGGCAACAGGCGGCGTCGAACTCGTCGACTGCGCGATCTGCCTCGCCGAGTTCGCCGACGGCGACAGGGTCCGCGTCCTGCCGCAGTGCGGGCACGGCTTCCACGCCGCATGCGTCGACACCTGGCTGGGTTCCAACGCATCGTGCCCTTCCTGCCGCCGGGTCCTGGTGGTCCCCGCACCGCCGCGGCGGTGCCAGAAGTGCGGCCGAGACTCCGCTGAAGCAGCAGCTTCCGCGAAGCCCCCCGAGAGCGGCGGCGCCAGTACCTCGAAAACCGCGCATCAGATCAATTGCGGCCGTTGAAAATTTTTACGGATCCGGCAGCAAAGATGCGCGCTTGCTTGTACATACAGGAAGGAAGACCACATATCGACTTTGCAGAGTGCTGAAACAAAGGATTTTCTTGTAATTACGAGCAGATCTGGCCATTCTCATTCTCAAATCTCAATCTCTCGTCCTTTGTTTTCATCCGCAGGAGTAGTTCATAATTGGTTCAGTAATCTGCAATCACTGGATTTCCCAGGTGTTCCTGTGCAAATGGGAATTCCCAAATTATCTCGGCGTATCATAGTTTTTGGCAACTGAATAAAACCAGTGTGAAGGACTTTCCTACAGATATTGAATCCGAGTGAAATCGATCACCATCTCGATTCAACAATTGTAAAAGGGGACTCCACCAAACAAAAAAAGGCATCTCTTCGCATCACTTTTATTCTCGGCCACAAAGGGGGAACACTTTTTGGAGGGGGACTAGGTTTGAACATTGAAGCAAGAGACGGTTGGTGGCTTCTGTCACTAGAACGGCCACTTAATTTAATTTCCTTTTACAATTAGAGAACTATTTAATTATGGGGAAAAATAGATGATAAATACTTAAAAGTGATTAACATTATTAATTTTATTCTAAATTATTAACATTATTAAATTTTATTTTATTAATTTGATTCTGAAATTGATGACCAATAAACATAACAAAGATGAGATTAATAACTATATTATACATTGATGATACTATTAATATTTTTATAATTACAAGACTAGGACATGAGATTGATAACTATATTATACATTGATGATACTATTAATATTTTTATAATTATAAGACTAGGACATGAAGAATCATATTGATGGTTTAGTTCAACCCTAGCTCGAGTGGGAAGAAGGAAGTGAACCGGTTCACTTAATTCAAATTTTATTGCACAAACTTGTAATGAAATGGTTAAATGAGTGTGCACTCATATGTGTTGTTCATATTGAAGGTATGGAGCAATTGAACACCATAGAAGTTGTGGCTAAAACACACTCTAATTGATGTCCACTGGTTTGCGATAGAAGACGTGAGTTAAAACGGCTTAAAAGAGGATGATCACTACACGTACTCTTGAATGATTCACATATCTAATTGGGAGTCATCGAATGTACAAGCAACATACGATAGATGTATCAATTCACAAAAACTGTGGTAAGGATGCAAACCTAACAATTCAAACAGTCGAGTAAGAAGTGATGCATTAAATCCAAAAACACGACTATAAAGCATCCAACATTATGGTTTAAATCCCGACTTATCGAGGAAAGAATAAATATTCCATCGGGAGCTAAATCATGAATGCTCCATCTGAACAGTTAAGTCTTGTATACCCAGGTCATGATACAAACCATGCACAGTGTGCAGAATCGGAAGAACCTCTGCTCCTCTCTTGACCTGGATAAGATACCAAGATACATTACAGAATTGTTTTTCCTCTTCATAATTACATATGGGCAAAGATACTGCAGCTTTAGGTATTTATAAGTTTCACTCGATGAGTATAAATCAAAACTATTGACCAAGTGCACCAACTCATCTAAACCCCATCCCCACCCAAAGCAATTACTTTGGTGAATTAAACTGTGTTTCCTAAAATGCAGATTTCAATATATTTGACAGATGGAAATCAAATATCTAGGGGGAAAAACAATAGTGAATTATATAAAATATATATATATATTGAATCATAAATAGAGCCCCAGTGTTCCATTTCTATAAATAATGGCAACAAATATGGATAGTCAGAGAAATTAAAGAGAATTGCAATTCCTATACTGGTATTTCTTTAGGGGGGAACGGAGGAATTAGCTTAACTTGAAGATTTGCTCTTTATCCATCCAATGAGTAGACAATTGAACCGTATTCAGTAGGATGATACCAACTAAGAAAATAGATTTTTCAGATGGGATCAAATATGCAATATTTATAGTGACAATCAATGTACTTCAATGTCAAATCACAATTATGATAGAAATGGTATATTTGGTCGAGCTCTTCTTTGGTGTCAAGGTAATAGCTATAAGTAATTGATTTCTGGGAAGGGTAAAAGGGACACGTTATGAGATATACAATGCATTAGAGACATGATCGTTACTCTTGGAACAGGTTATTGTATTCCACCTCTTGTAGAGAAGCAAGAGTACATCAATTAATGGAACTTCAGTTCTAATTTTCTATTTGAGAGCTATCAGTAGTGTTGGGCATAGACGAATACATCATAGTGAGGCCCTTACTACAATTAAATATTGGAAGGGAAGCATGGCCATCCATTCATTTTTAGAGTTCATTTTCCAACTTGTTGGAGGTTTTAAATAATGGAAACTAGAGTTGTAGAGTTAACTTGGGCAATCTAGTGAAGGATTCAAATTAACATATATTTTATCAAGTTTGCAAGCTCTTTTGCAGAATTTCAAACCTGAACACAAAGAGAGCCAATGGCATGACCAGGTACAAGCTCCCAAAATCGAGCATTGGAGACTTCAGAAACATCCTCAAGAGAAGTTACCTAGCAAATATTTCACCATGAAAATACATGGAAAATAGATTATGAAAAAAACTCAGCAAGGAGATGAATTGAGGAATTTGCACATACTTGTCTCCAGCATTTGTTAAGGGCAGAAGAAGGCACACTTGTAGGAGCCATCTGGAGTAAAATACTGCCTGTTGCTCTAAAAAGTGGCATAACCACCATGAATACTGCAGTTGACACAAGGCCCAAACACAAAACTTCTGCATTCTCAACCCTGGAAATAGGAATGGAAACAATGGGCATGTCCTTTTTTGAGCAAATTAGTGTATCTATAGATAACAAGAAATCAGCAATGGCGGGAACCAAATAGATTGATGCACAATTATTACCCCAAAGAAAGAAACCACGATGCCAAAATCAAACCTGCACTGCAGAAAGTAAAACAAGAAGCCACATTAGAACACCTTCAAAGGAATAGGGATTATAATATGCGTGCGCGCACATATACGGAGAGGCTTTTTTATCCTGAGAAGCTTCAAAGCAGAAACATTGTTCAGCAAGACCTATACCTTCTAATAGAGTCTGCAAGAACATGTAGGAAGACTGAATGATAATTCATGTCTTCAGCATTCCTGTACACTACATTAAAATGGTAGAATCACAATAAAAGGTTTTAAAAGTTAGATCGACACTGTAATCAAGACAGTAGAAGACATGCATGTAAACCACAGTGACAATACAGCATACCTATATTGACACGTCAATAGATATGAAAGAACTTAATTGGAAACTGTAATTGAGACAGTGAAAAACATGAAAACCACAACAAGAATGCAACATACCTATATTGACACGTGCATAGCTTCGAAAGAACCAAACTCCAATTAAGTTCACCAAAAGATTGGTGACAGCTGAAACAATTAGGTAATGCCTACAACAAAAGAAAAAAAAAAGTAAGGAACACCACCAAGTCCCAATAGACCTAGAAAGTTATAGCATAGTCCATGAATAATTTGCTAGTTAGAACTTCGGGAATTGAATATGGATAGCATGATTAAGCAAATTTTAACACCATTTTTTGGAATGAATTTCAGTATTAACCTATACAAAAATCACCAAAATCTCCAGTATCATACCAAAAGTTCATTTTAGTATAGTAGAAACATTGCTAGCAAAAAAGGACATCAATAGAGGAACCATAATCATCCATCAAAATAAAAGGATTTCCAAATTAGGACTTTGATGGCTATAAGGGATTGTAGCAGACAACAAGATGTTTGAATTACTTTCAGTGAGTTCAGTATTTGAATTTAACGATATCATAGTGAGGGGTGAACATTGCATAGTTGCGATCAAATATGGGGTGAACATGCTCCTAATATTTTAGATAGCATGCCATGTGCCCTTTAAATCAAGAGAAAAATGCCAACAACAATGCTTTAAAGGGTTAGTATCTGAAAGTTAAGGTATAGCATACAAAAAAAATTAATGTAAAAGATATGCAAATATTGAGAAGAATATTTGGGTTTACTACACTATTTTTAAAAAAAATGGTATTTATTACAAGAGATTAGATTAGTCTTAATAAATGATAAAATGTGAATAAATAAGTTAAGAACATGTACAAGACTAATACTTAAGAAATTGATCAATTAGAGTTAGAAATGTAAGGGATACAGGGAGTGCTTAATATAGTTAATCTAAATGACAAAATATTTACTTAAGTTAGATTTAGTCTTGACAAACAAAATGTGAATAAATAAGTTAAGAACATGAAATGTGACTAATAAGTAAGCAATTCAAAAAATTAGAGTTAGAAATATGGGGGGAGAAGTTGAATCAATTAGAGTTAGAAATATGAGGGATATAGGTAGTCAAAAGAAAATTGTACTTGATATAGTTGAACAATCTAAATGATGATTATTCCTAACAATAACATTGTATAGAGCTCATAGCTATACACTCTTAATTTATATACATAAAGATATAACAACGAGGCATTATTCATAACCCCAGAGAATGCTGATAACCAGCCCGATTTTACGTAACTATGAAAATGGATACATATTGCAAGATAGGCAATATTCGTACAAGCTGCAAAGACTGGAAACAAGTTTCCTTAAAAGTAGTGGCTTACTTGTGCTCAGATTCATCTTGCATAAATGCATGTAGTGCTTCCACTGCTAAGGAGAACGACAAAAACAACAGAAACAGCTGTCTACACAGGCACCACAGAAAGAATCTAATATATTAGCACAAAGAATAGTATGCAATCTTTATATTTGCTGATGAGATATGGGGCAGATGTAGTGTGATGCTGCTTCCCATAAACTTTAATTACAAATTTAGCAAGAAGCAATAATTGGTGGAAATTGCTGCAAATCTAAAATAATCTGATTTTCATTGACTGCTTTCTGAATATTTGTATACCATGGGTTTGACCTTAGAGCGCAAATTCATAATGATAATATTGTTAACCATAACCAACCCTCTCAATAAGTTCATGAAAGTTTGTATGATGTAAGCATGACATGTTAAAGATAATTCTGTGCGCATATGCAACTCGAACATCAAATTCTTGAGTAAGGGATTATAAACAAGAATGACACAATAAAATATTTGAAGCTGTGCAGTATGGACCTTACAGAGGAATCCAAAATAGAATTTAACAATGCATAAGAACCCAATAGACGAACTAATGTTAAATCCTATTTTAAATTATTAAATTATCTAAGCAGGTTAAATATTGTACTTTGTTATATTTTAGAAAGACAATTTTACAGATTATTCAGATTTAAAAAAAAAAAGCTTGGGGAGTTTTTAGATAGCCAAGTTGTAGTTTTACAAAGAATTACTCTCATTGCCAATCTATAAATGCGAGGCCACACACAGGTCGATCGTCCAGCTACAGTTGATTAAGGCCCTCTTCCACACACAATAGCATGGATCTCTCCTACATACCAGGTCGATCCTACCTTAAGAGAACTGCCACTATGTGATTTTCTCACCTGGTGACTGTCGACTCCACTATCGGCTGCCACCATAACCTAACCTCTTTGAGGTGATCTGCTTCTCCACAATCTACTCTTGTGCAATCAACCTCCTTGCAGCACCACCAAGGATCAAAACAACTGAATGCCTCTCCCTTGACCACTTACACCTTCTAATCAAAGCTGTGAGAACAGAGCTAAGACCTGGTCTCCTGTAGCTTCTAGATCCGAAATAATTTATATTTGATTATATCAAACCATTTTTTAAAAAACTTTTCTACAGTAATTGATGATTCCCAATTAGGACCTGATCCAACATTCAATTCAATCCAAGAAATTACAATACTTACATTGGATGCAAATTATTTTGAGATCTGTGAAAGGGATATGGTCTGGTCCAAGTCTAATTGCAATCAGAAAATGCAAGAGGAAAAGAGTTATCATCTCACTATTTGATTGGACTAATTGACTAACAATATCTCAGTAAAAATTACCACCTCTATTTTCTGAAAATTACTTTATTTATTTAGTTTGTAATTTAAATTTCTTACGTTTAATTAGCTTTTCTTTTAATATTTCTGTATAATATCATATATTATTCAAAACATAAAAATACCATCATCATCTCTTATCCTATCATCTCCCATAAAAAATAATAATTATAAAATCCAAGTAGTCATATTTAGTTTAGTTATCATTCATCGTAATTTTATTTTCTAAGCTCATTACTTATCAAAATTCTTCGTTTGACATGTTACATAAAACCAACATTACTATTGCAAGAGAAATAAGAGATATAGATGCTAGTTGCAAATGTCCAAAAATCAAAATAAGACAAGCTTAGAATCATGAAAACTAGGGTGGATCATCCAAATGACTTTAAGGAGCATTACCATCATATATATAACTCCATGGTTTGTAAAAACATAGCCCAAGAATCACAGTATACTATGTCTGGAGAAAATTTTGAATTCCTAAAAATAAAAATTAATGTAGATCTAAACATATTACAAAAAAGCTCCTTTTTTGACCGAAGAGTGGATCCTCATGGATTTCTTAATTAGTTAACTGAAATAGAATACTTTTGACTATTGTGGCATGTTGTCTATCCAATGAGCACAATTCATTAAATTAAAATGTATTAGAACTGCTAAGAAATATTAGCAAAGTGTTCAAGCCAATAAAGATTGACATGGAAGAAAACCTATAGAACATTAGTCCAAAATAAAATGTAAACTTAGAGAAAAATATGTTTCCCATGTGATCAGCTGTATAACAAATGTGACCATCTAAGACAATCATCCTTTATGTTGAAGAATACCAATATTAATTTGATATTACATTGGCATTGTGGTATGAAACTAAAGTGTTGGTGCACCCTTCATCAATTCATAAAAGAAGTAGACTTGAAATTGAAATAGAAGATAATATATTTTTATGTATCGTAATAGAGCAAGTTTATTGTAATACTTGAATAGTCAAATGACTTCTTAAGCATTGAAAAACTGTGTTGAGACAACAATTCCTCCCTTGTGATTAGGCTTACCCATGGTGCTTTGATCGTTTAGCAACACAATTTAAGTTAAAACATTACATTCGAATAGTTGTTTGAGAGTGTAAGGCTTATCATGAGAATTGGAGATTTGAGTAGTCAAGCTTGGACGATGAACTTTATAGATTGAATGTGGAACTGTGAGGAGCTTCAAAGTCGTTGATGGTCATCATGCTTGAAGATGGACCTGAAGATTTAATGTTGTTTGAACTTTTATAATCTTAGGAGCTTTATCATAGGACGTAGAGGATGTTTAATAGGTTGACTTGAGAAGATATGAGGCAGAAATTAAATTACCCTTGAACCCAAGTTGGGTTGAGCAAAACTGGTCAATGTCAACCAAAAGTAATTTTTAGTGAACATACTTTTTATTCAGGTATCTGTGTCAACCAAAAATGGTTAATGTAAATGAAAAATGGTTAGCATCTACCAATATTACAAAATTTTAAACCTTGAAATCTCCAATGAGTATATTGTGAATGTTGGTCCGTACAAGTTGATTTTTGGTCGACACTAATGCTAGAAAAGAGCTGTTGAGGCTTTCTCGTTTGATGGTTCTTTTGACAAGGAATGCTCATACAAAAAGACACATAAGCATCCTCTACGTTGCTCAAAGGCCAAAAGGAACACTAAAGAGTTTGAAATGCTTCTAATTTTGGTTCTAACCTTCCAATCATAATATAGATATCGATTTTGGCAACCATGGATATATTGTTAGAATTTGTCCATAGAAACTGATGAATGGATATAAGGTGATATAGGATGGTAGATGGCCTGAAGTACAGCATATAGGCTTGTTGGTAACTCAATCTGATGTAACTCGAACAAAGGATGCTCCAACCTGGAGTACAGCATATTAGGCCATGACTAAATCAGTATTTACCACATGTAAAAGGTTATTTGGGGTCCTAACCACTACCTAGTAGCTAGTTTTAAACTATATTTTAACCCATCAATTGGAAATATACATCTTCAGAAAGGATGCTTTAACTATTAGGCCATGGCTAAATCAGTATTTACCACCTGTAAAAAGTTATTTGGACCCTATCCACTACCTAGTAACTATATTTTAACCCATCAATTGGGTATATACATCTTCAGAAACAATGCTTCAACTATTAGGCAGTGACCAAACCAATATCTACTACCAGTAGAGAGTTGTTCAAACTCGTACCAGTAGAGAGTTATTCAAACTCATATCACTATATACTATTTATAATACTCTAACACTTCATCAATCCACTCCGCACTCATGTGGGATATTAACAGAAAGACACTCCCACTCCCAGTAAACACTAAATTTCTATTAATCACGCATAAAATATTTTAGGAATAGCCATGTCAATCACTTTGATTCACACATGTCAAATACTTGTACTCGAGTATGAGTAGCATAGCCTACTAGCAAGCATGGAGAATAGTTTAACCCATCGAATAAAAAGTGAAACAGACATTAGTGAAGTGGAGGGAAATTTATACTTTTGTAATGGTGTACAGTATTCATAAAGATCTTATAGGAAACTTACAGCATTCGTAAAAGCAGCCAACACTTCCAACCTTTTGTACCTAAATAATATAGGAAAGTATAAAATGATAATCCTGGTTCCTAAAATTAATCCAACGCATACTACTATATAGTGGACAGACTACATTAGAAAACTAAAGAAAAGAAATAAAAGTATGTACAAATGAAAAAAAGAAAGGCAATATGAAAGAGACAAAATGACTATAGCTAATTCATAGTACAAGAGAAAATTGGAGGTACTATTGAGAGAGAAACTAACCCATAGGTGTATATTTCATCAGGCTTCTTCCGGGAAGCAGCCATGGCAAACAATGAAAAGGTTAAAAGGCCACATCCAAAGGTAAGATGAAATGCATCTGATACCAACCCTAGAAAAAAGGGCACCAGGAATTTAGCTGACAAACATACATCAATAATCTAATGTTTAATATGGTTGTTATTGCCAATGAAATCAAATATCTGGTAGATTACTATAAGTTTCTTATTGCAGTCATTTGACTACTAAAAAAATCATGAAAAATATACCAAAAAAATCATAAAGCAACAACAGAAGAGCATGATAGATTTGGGCAAGAATTTTAGATTTGAAATGTGTTGAGTCAAGCAAAGCAATCTCTTCTAACAATAGAAACTCACCTTGGCTGAAGAAAATAACATCTCATAGAAAGGGAAAAAAATGCATGGTGACTTGACAAACCAAAAATAAGAACCACAGAGAAATATATTTTTGTATCATAGCAAACGCTAATAGGGACACACATATATGAATACAAATACTTAATTTCCAATAGCTCTAATAGGACTACTACACCAGTAATTCAGCATACTAATTAGTCAACCTAGTTTTGACTGTAACACTCACAAAAATTATCAGAAACATGAGAAATTCAAAAAAAAAAAACAAAGAGAAAA
Organism: Alpinia galanga; assembly: GCA_037177395.1. Taxonomy (NCBI): domain Eukaryota; kingdom Viridiplantae; phylum Streptophyta; class Magnoliopsida; order Zingiberales; family Zingiberaceae; genus Alpinia; species Alpinia galanga. The sequence goes on along the minus strand of JBAMHZ010000056.1, from coordinate 3,481,290 downwards.
ATTTTGTATATTGATCATGGTTTTTGCATTCTTTTATTTATCATTTTCATGCCTCGTATTGCACTTCAACAAGCATGGAAATACAACATAAAACTCAGTTAAATGTTGTAGCCCTTCAATTGTTATTGGCAATTTCTAACCAGTTAAATCCCATGATAAGGCTTGCAGCACATCAGACAATGATCAACAATAAAAATGAGTGAATCAAAAAGTCTGTACAATCTCATAGTTATTAAGTATAGCCTTATGGAAAAAGGTCAGAGGAGAACCAGTGAAAAGAGGAGGTACTATTTTATCAACCAAACAAGTATAGCCTTGGAGTTCAGAACTTGATCCAACCAAAGAATAAGATCACTCTGAGGACATTATGGATGTGAAAGAAAATTTTGGACTAAACGTGTTACAACAACCTACAAACATCATAGCTTTGATGTAGTCCAAATACAAACCTATTAGTGTTAATATACTTCTCAAATGTGAATAACACATTAAGGACATGTTTATTCATCTTCCATGCCTAAGTCACAATAGTAAAGCAATTCCTGTTTATTAATAACTGCAATTTAAATTTTGTTAGAGTTCTTGTGATGCTCTCAGAAGGTGACATTAAAGCATAATGCCCCTATCTTTAGTGAAGCTAAAGTCTCCCTCTTCAGGTTTATTGGCATCCTTAGAAAACATTATGTCAATTGTCAAAGTTCCACAGTTCAATCATAAGCCATGGAGAACCTACAACCTAAGTGATATCAGACTATAAGTTCATTGTCTATCAATCTCTTGAAAGTTAATGTACATGTCTCCAGTAATTAAGGGGTTGATTTTGTGTTATAATTTCGTCTCCCAACACGATTAAGCAAATTTCAAATATTATAATCAAGAAGATGTAATACTTATCTATTATCATTTAATTATACCAAAAACAAAAAGAAGTTAACCATATAATCTAAGAAAGAAGGGCGACAACAACCCAAGAAATTCTCTGACCTACGCGACCGGTGAACATTCCAATCAACAATTCCGTAGTAGAATAGGTCACATTGAGTGATATAAGCAAAGCTAGCCGCTTCATCGCCCGATTCCCCGAGCTTACGCCTTGAAACACCGCCATCAACAAGTGAAGTAACGTAGGCATTCGGTCATCTCCGCGGACCATAAAAGCGGAAGCACCAGGTGCTTTGCTGCGCTCTGCGCTATCTGAGGTAGGGATATTGATGAAAGAATCGCTCCGAGAGAGATGCGCCCGAAACGACTGGCTCCTCTGCGGCGGAAACGGCGAGCGGGGCTCGGGTTGGCGGAAGGACGACTGGCGCGAGAAGGCGAACCTCCGATCACCAGCATCGAGGCCATAGTCCCCCGACGAGGGCCTCTGGTCTGGCATCCGGTGGCTAAACGACGAGCTCCGCGGGGGAGGAAACCTGGCTCCGGTCTCCGCCCTCGTCAGATCGCGAGGAGCTGGCGGCTGATCGTCCATCGGGATCGAGACGCCGAGATCGATCTTGGACAGGTCTGGAGAAGGGGGATCGAAGGAGCGAGCGGCCGCCGAGTAGAGGAGGAGGAATCCAGAAGGTTGATTTATTATTATATCCATTTCTCGGAGCTAAATTTGACAAAGTGTTTATGGCGTCTCACTGTCCGACGACTTTTCTATACCGCTCTGAGATGTGCATTTTGGCTGGAAAAGTTCGATAATATGTATTTTTTAACATAAAATAAAATAAAATAAAACAGAGATAATATATAACCATTGAGCATGTGGAGTGACTCGTGCCCGTGCCTGAGCTTATGATGGCCTATTGGGTTCCATATCGAGCTTAGCTCAGATCAATTTAGCTCAGTTCAACTTAGCTCGATCGCATTTCAAGTTGTTCTTGTACCAACTTAACTTGCTTAAAAGTTAGGCATGATGCAATAGGAGATGAGTTCAGGATGTATATTTTTTAAAAAAAAATTAAAAAATATTTAAAATAAAAAAATATAATATTTATGATCTACATAGTATGAGAATATATCCAATTGTAAAGTCAATCAGATTTCGACTTAGAGCTGAAATGATTTTGACCTAGTCAAAGTGCCGACTCAAGTGATGGACATGTGCGGAGCTAGCATGGGCCCAATGTGGGCAGTTGCCCACTGAGCTCAAAATTTTTTTTTAAATTTTTTTATTTAGATTTGTATAACAAATATAATAATTAGAAATAAATATATAATTGATTAGAACCATATTTTTAGCATTGCATTCTATTAAAAAAATATCTCTAACTATTTAGGATCACATTTATATAATATATTTTGAAATA
>JBAMHZ010000056.1:3455338-3466147 GCA_037177395.1 Alpinia galanga | reverse complement strand
AAATCTCGTGTGACAATCATTCATGTAAGTACTAACTATGCCAACTCATAAGGGCTAAGGTTGTGTTTGGCATGCCATAATATAATAGAATGTGTAATATAATATAATGAAATCAATATTATATTATTAGATTTGGTTAAAGTTTATAATTTAATCTTTAATTACAAGAGTGATTACATTCTTTTATTTGGTATTCATTCTTATCGTATATCATCGATCGTCGATTGCCACCGACTAACAGTGATGACAATCGATAGCCAGTCAGAGACCTACGACAACGATTGGATTTTTCACAAAGCAACAGTCGACTAATATCGTCTCAATTTAAATAAATTCAAATTTTGAAAATTAAAATCGATTTGAATAAACCAAATAACTAATTTTTTTTTATCAAATTTATAAATTAATCGAATGGAACTTTCTAATTCAATCAGTTCAATAGATTATTTTGATTTAACTGAAATTTTATTCACTCCTACCTACAACAATATAAAATTATCGGAACAAAAATATTTTTGAGATGAAAAATACAATGAAGCTTTGATATTTTTTTAAAGAATAAGATGCTTTTTTTACGATAATAAAAATAAAAGTATCTTTTGATTTTTGCCTAAAATATATAGCATTGATACATTAAAGTTGCAAGCAATGAATTACTTGAAAGCAAGTAGATATGGTCACAATTGGAAAGTCTACCACTACCAGATGATTCAATGGCAAATTGAGCAAGTGAATGCTGATGCTGCTTGTACTTGGAGCAACTCTAGAGTTCAAGTTCAAATAGGTGCTGCTGCAATCAAAATTCATAGTAAATAAAGATAAATTGTAGAAAACCTCTGATACATATGGTTCCACACTCCTACTCATTGAAGATAAACCAAGTTAGAAAGCCTTCACTTCTTCTCATTGAAAACAAACCAAATTACAAAGTCTATGATCATATAAATAGGCGAAGAACACAATGCTAACTCTTGTAGCATTTGTTCTTAAGTTGTTGCAAAAAATATCCCAAAAGGAACCAAAAAAATAATTATTAAGACTGTTGTAACTCCAATCTGATTAGTAATTTGTATCTAAAAGAGTATTTTCCCCAACACTCATTGGGATGTTTGATAAACACCATCTGTAGGTAGGTCAATTCGTTATTACCTCGGTTTGGATGATCTGCCATGGAAGTGCACAATGTTGACAGTCAACTTTACAGCAACTTCATATGTCCTCCCCTGGTGGTAACTCAGGAAGCTTTGGAGAAGTGCCGAGCATTCTTTCCATGTCGAAGCGAACTTCAATGTTGCGAATGCTGTAGCCTACTACCATCAGCCAGTAAAGCAGATTGGCAAGTTGGGGAACACTTGTTTCCGTCACTGAAGTCTGGAAAAAAAGCAAGCATAGCCTTTGCTTTCATTATGGCAATGAAAAATATTGCACAGACAATACACACAGTTTGAAGAAATAAGCTTTGAACTTGCTGATGTGTGTCGAGAAAATAAAACGTCGACAGTATTCACAGATTGGTGAACTAGCTCCTAAGAATTTGCAAATTTTCCTGCTGATCACAGCTCATTGCAAGTTGACTTTTACTTTACCTATATATTTTTTTTGGCTAAAAGTAGTCTGTCTTCTGTTGACTGACTACAAACATTATGTCATTATTTATCTTTTAGTCTTCAATAGAGTAATAGTACTCACTACTGGAGATGCTATCATAACATGATAGAGATCATGGTATAAATATGGATGCTTGATTAAGAGTTGAGTTTCGTTTGTTCGTATAATTTTTACTAAAAGGAGTTTGTCGTCCATTGGCAAAAAGAATTCATAGACAAGTTAACGCACCATCGTCAATGTCTCAATTTAACAATTCTAACTACAGTCAGTACATCATTGTTTATCTTTTAGCAGTCAATGGAGTGATAGTACTCACTACTGAAGATGCTATCATTACATAAGAGACATCATGGTATGAATGCTGATATTTGATTAAGAACCTCATCGGATAGTCATAAACCATCCACACTATCAAATTGTCTTAAAATAAGAGTTGTTGCAGTAACTTGTATGAGAAGAGAGTTGTTGCAGTAACTTGTATGAGAAAGAGCTAGAATATGATAATTGATAAGTGTTGCTCATTCATTCAGAGTAAATCTCACCCCACAGAAGAGTAGATTTTTTTCTGAGGACAGGAAAAAAGTATAACCAGAAATATATACCCATGAAAAGCTTAGAATAGGTTTTTTCACTGTAAACTTATGTTTCATAAACACCACTAAATGAATGCCTAACAGACACATAATAATTCAGGGACTAACATATTCAATTTCACCGTCCCTGATATCGACAGAGATGTACATTCTCAACTTCTTAAACAAGTGATATGAATCATGGGAAATATAAAGAACAGTCTCGTGCATGAAGCTAAGTCACAAGACACAATGCAGGGTTCCGAAGAAGGGTCTATTGTACATAATCTTACCCTGCTTTACAAGAGGTTGTTTTCATGACTTGAACCCGTGACCTCTAGGTCACAAGACACCAACTTTATTGTTGTGCCAAGGCTCCCCTTTAAATCATGGGAAATATGTGAGAAAAAAATACTGTAAATGCAAAGGCACTTATGAAACTACTGGAGTGAAATAATAGAATACATTGCTTCCAACAAAAGCCTTATTTTAAAGGAAAGATATCTACATAAGAGAATATATAAGAGAGAAAAAGAAAAGATGGAATTTAATACCATGCATCGGCTATACATTTTAAAAAGACGCCAAGGAAGAAAATTTTAAAAATATAAACAATTGTTCATTTCTCAACCCCACATTGGATCTTCTCTTCTGTTTGCAGTTGTTGGAAGTTGCATACACTAGAAAAAGTTTGATCAATCAAAGATATAATGCTGGTAAGAGAATTTCAAGAATGAAATTGGTTACATGATGGTAGTAAAAATAGCATAAGCAAAAAATATCAAGAAATCAGAAACAAAGCTAACCTTCATTTGTGCAGGATCAGAAACAACCAGAAGGCGCTTTATAAAGGTATTCATAGCAAAAACAACATCTTCTCCTGCACTGCTTGTCAATTCCTGCAAAAAAAGGGGGAAAAATAGAATACAATTAGGCATCATGCAGATGCTCAACATCTTGCAAACATGTCAAGGATAAAACTAGAGAAAACCTCAGTCTCTACTATACCCAATTAAACAAAATGTCAACTTGTAATGCTTAAATAATCTATGGATCAATATCATCATACAAGTTATCTCATGGATTAATTTGAAAGTCAATCATGTAAACTGGCACAATAATAGACCAATGGAGGCAAGGAATGGTCCCTATGCTCTCACCCTAAAAATTTATGAGTTGATAATTTCCTGCCGCAATAATTAAATGGCTCTAATATAAATTCTTCTAATCAATGTAAAGTGATTAATCTGCAAGGTAGAGCTAGCTGAACATAGTTTCTTCAGACCTACAGAAAAGCCTCCAGTCAAGCTACAATTATATTTTCAGTTAAATCTACCCGAAGTGGATGATAAAATGCTTTTTCATTTATTTAGCTTATCTTCATTTTTTCTGCAATCCAAAATGTGTGGACATATCATAGTATTTTAGCTGCATTAATGAAGAAATCGGTGCACCTCACTAGTGTATCCTACAAATAATTTATGATGAAGTATAAAAAAGGCAGTCCGGTGCATGAAGCTCCCACCATGCGGGGTTCCGGGGAAGAATCCATTGTACGTAGCCTTACCTTTTTTTGCAAGAGGCTGTTTTCACGATTTGAACCCGTGACCTCTGGGTCACAAAGCAACAACTTTATCGTTGCGCCAAAGCTCCCCTTCAATTTATGATGAAGTATAAAACATAAAAAAAATTGCCATGTTGATTACCTTGATCAAACTGAAAGGATAATATAAATTAAAACTAAAAAATGAGAAAGCATTAAATATTAAATAAAAGAAATTTAAGAAATATAAGGCAAAAATATAAACTGTAAAATATATTTCTTCATAAATTATATACATTCTGATTTTAAAATATTAGGAGTCTATAAATTAGAAAGTTAAAATAGGATGACCTCAGGGTTAGCTGACATATGGGGTTATACTTGTCATCCATCATCCTATCTTTTTCTTCCATGGTCAAACATTAGAAAATAATTTTCAGTGAATTTTCACATAGACAATCAATTAGAATCATTAATCTACTTGTCTTCAATAATGTTTTCCATTACATTTACCCCATAAGTATCCTACATGAAGCAAATGGAGCCTAATCATGGTCTCTAAACAAGAAATCTGCTAACTGCTAATATAGAAATGTTAATTACTAATCAAGATACCCTCCAATAAAAAATAACAGTTACCTATTTTCTGATTCACAAAAGCTATCCAATCCATCCATGAGTTCATACAGCCATTAAAATCACTCAATATAGGCAATGTTGTGTGGGACATGGGCGTCCGGTGTCAATAATATCAATTATCATTTCTATTAATAATGTCAACTATCATTGTTGGCAATTAGTTCATTTTAATTAATGTAATGTTTCAAACAAGCAACAACAAATAATTATTTGAACTTTGGAGTAAGGCTATATGAATTCCTTTGCATCACTAGTATCATAACATGAGCTAAACTAAAGTCATCTGAGTTTCTTTCATTTTATTAAATCTTCAATTATCTACTTCTATTTCTATCTCCTCTCGCCTTACTTCCAGTAAATAACAAAAACAGTAATTTATCAGTTATCATTCAAATTTCAAATTTGAGTAACAACTTCAGCATTTGCGTGCTTACAATTATTCCTCGCTACTTCACCCACTTAATATCCATATAATATAATTGATATTATAGAATTACTTTTGTATAAACCACACAGGCAGCTTCAGTTGTGTAACATTCTTTTTCATTTTTTTAGGCAAGCACCCACTAATCTACCAATGCCATGAAGCTGATCCAAAACAATATAGCTTAGACATTTAGCCACGATAGTAATGTAGTTAAAGATTGAAGCACATGTTCATGTCAGTCCAAGGAAATTTCCACCTCTTGCATGTAACCTAAATGCATTAACCATATAATCTAAGAGGTTTGTGACAATTATAGGTGGTTGATTTATATATATTGCTGCAGGAATCATTACAAAAATAATTACTAAACCTTTTAAACAATTTGATGAGATTAAATCAAATATTACATTTTAATCAATTTCATAAAGAAGAATGCTACTGAATAATGTTGGCTATCATGTTAATTGATTAAGATGGCAACTACAGTATCAACAAGGTGGTTCCTGGACAGTAATACAAAACTTCTGCAAGATGAGTTTTAGAAAATTGCTTTGCAAATATGAAATATAATTGCTTTATAGCTGAGAAACAAATAGGTGTCAGTTGTACTAAAACTCAAGTTGGATTGTTTTTAACAGGATAACCAGTGTGCACACATCCAAAGTGTTACTTGTTCAGTGTTTAACAAGAGGGTAAGTATGCACAAATCCAAATTGGCATGATCTCTATTTAGAAAAACAAGGAGAACAAAAATCAGAAGAGATGCAATGCAACATTCATTAGGATAAATAGAAGATCTCAAGTTGCAGAATTTGTTAGTATAATAGAAGACCTCAATTTATAAGAGACAATGTTTCAATGACATCCATCAAGAATGTCTTGAACATGAAACAGTCATGCCCGATTTTAAGCAACAATGCACCATACATCTAATAGGAATATTTGTCAATAAATGTTCAAGAAACTGTTGAAGCTTAATAGGAAGCAAGAATTTTGCAGTGTCATCCATTGGAGAAAAAGCACTGTAGACCAATAAAAGGTAGATAAATGGATGAAGAAGTAAAAAAATTTCACTACAGTCCAAGATAAATTTGCAATAAGTGCAGAACAAAAAGCATCTTTTTGCAAAATATGTAACCATGCAAAATCTCGAGCATATTTTGAAATCCGTAACCATGCAAAATCTCAAGCATGATAAACAGAACATTTGATAACTAGTCATCACCTTTATATTTTGAGGTTCTAGATTTCTTAAGTATTCCATAAGTTCATTGTGTCCATATGAAGACTTCCTTGCAACTTGACGATTCAATTCTTCAATTTCTGCTTCAAGATATTCTATGTATTTTACTGCATCAATTTTTTCAGGACCAGTTACATTGTTCCATCTAATAACTTCTCCAGTCACCTTTTTCTGGGTACCAGGTGCATGATCTGAATCTTTCTGCTCCGTCTTAAGAGGCAAATTAGACAACACATTAGTCAAAAGTTTTCTGAGGAAAGTTGGGAAACAAAAAAACAGATGAAACAAAGAGTTAGTCTGACAATAAACTAACAGAAATACTAAACACATCATAAACATGCTTGGGTAGAGCCTAACTCAAGCTTAAACGTATAACTTTATCAAGCTCATTTTTAAGCCTGAGAAAGATAAGGCTAGATTCAGCTTAGCTCATTGCAGTTCTGTGTGAGTAAAGGCCAAAAGTGTAATGTCATCAAGAGACGATTGATGGCTGTGTTTCTAGTTAATTGAATTAACAAAAAACTAGATAGTTAAAACTGGTTACCTGAATGATGAAAAACAGAAATTTTACTAATTACAGCACCATCCCCAAATTTGTATTCCTTTATCCTGAGTTTGATTGTTTCCAATCAAGAAAAATCCTTCAATATTTTTCTTATCTAATTCTAATTATAGTCCTAGAGAAGGATAAGCCCTTCAAAATTTTCAGAGTTTCCAGACCTGTGAAATAGTTGATTTAGACTGGTTAAGAAGCTGAAACCAAGCATCGTATCATTCAGTAACCCAAAACATAGTCTGCTATACTGAGTCTAAAAAGTGAAATGCATCTCTCAAACAAAGGAGAAATTTTACGAAATAACAAGAGATCAATGCTAAAGAAGACTTGCATTTTTCTCTTCTGGATCAGGAAGGGCAATCTGTTCTAGGCTTTGCTGCAATTCCAGACGGTATTGTGCATTCCTAAACATGTAACCGGTCATCATAACACTATACATAAGTTGTGCCAGGTTTTCTGCTACCTGTAACCAAAACAAAGTGCAAGCAAAACTCAGCAAATAATCATCCCAATTATGGTTACACTACATTAGCCATGTTTTAACTTTTAAATAAGAAAGAGAAAAGTAATTCTCATCAACGAACCATGTAACAACTGCACAAAACTACAAGTTATGGATATTCCACAAACACCTTGTTATGTATACCTTTTTCAAAGAGGAACTGAAAAGAAAATTTTTAAAAGTTGCAATATAGTACCGTAGTAACAGTTACTGCAAAAAATTGAGGCGGAAGTGTTCCTATCATATTTGTCACAGTTTGACGCATGGCATCAACAACCTTCAAGAGTAAAAAGAAGTAGTAATGAGTATAAATTATGGCTCCAAAGGCACACGTTCTAACCAAATAGTATAACTGAATATTTTTGAACAGTTAACAAATGAGTCTGATAGCTTCATTAGGTATATAAACAAAAGAAAAGAATAATTGATAATTGATTACCTGTTGTGGTGCCCTTTTCATAAACAATTTCATAATCTCAGGCTGAACATTTCTTACATATTCCAAAAGAATGTCCCTCCGATTTTTTGGCTAAGAATATTCAAAAACAAACAGAATTAATCAAATTCAAATTAAGCATGCATGTACTGCAGCTGATATTCATCTTCCAATACTTAAATCATTCATTATCAAATCACAAACCGCATAACTAACAGCATGGTGTCAACATATACATTGTTTTAAGAAACATATGTATTCGCTAAACATAAGAAATTAGAGGAATCATCCAAGCTACACCTTCAAAGATAAAAATAACTTTAGCTATAAGGTTGGCTACTGTTGCCGGACTTGAAATCAATATAATTTGATATACAAGGCAGCAGCATGAATTTAACACCAAAAATTTGGTTGCTCAAAAGAAAATGCAGCGGATAGAGGACCTAGGCAGCTATGTTCCTGCCTATGAAATAGCTTGCATTTCCAAATAAACCAATCATGTAGTTGATGGGCAAACAGTTACTTAGTGAATTAAGCCAAGTAGCAGAAAAAATTCACACGTATTAAGAAAAACATAAGGTACACTGAAATACAAACAAATAAGCAATTCAAAAACCAGAGGTTATAAAATTTAAATTCGCAAAGAAACATACAATAAAGCGACATTGAAAAATCAGAAAATAGAGAAGTTAATATACTGAGAATGCCCATCTTATAACTTCCAAAAGATCAAGGTGAACCTGAAGGGATTTAGTATAGATCTATCATAAGAATGTGGAATTATTTGATGATTCACATCCAACATTCTATGGGAATTAGTACAGAGAGATATGAGATACTCTTCTATCATGACATCTGGACAGTAAACAGATGGCATTAGGCTGAATTGCACACTTTTTTTTATCAAGGTCTAACATAATCCTCCATCATTTACAGCTAAACTGGGAATCATTGTTAGTGGTGGTGAATAAATTTTGATTAATGGTGCAACAAAAACAGAAACAGCTCGTATATATAATCGAGCAATATCAACACAATAGCAAAGTTCATTATCTTGATAGTCTTTCATCTTCTCTTCTTAGACATTCCTTGTTTGACTAGAGTTTGCTACTGGGTATAGCTCATTCTCTACCACGGATTTTCTACTATCAATGTCCTCTCTCACACATAAACAGCATAATGTTTTTTTATCACTGTGCTAAATTATGGAGATCTGGATAACTCAGCATGGGGTTGGACCCCGATTCAATTATCTCAGAGATCATCCATGGCCTAGCAAAGAAATGAAATGCAGTTGGATCTACTAAATTCTCAGTGATTATAGTTGAGATGCAATATAAAATGACAAGAGTCTTAGACAAACCCCAAAATCCCACAATATCCAGGCGCAGCAAAAAACAAAGTCTTGAATGCAAGGGCTTGAATATACATTCTAGATTAAGCTGAATATGAACTAATAACCCACCCTGCCCACTTACAGCAATAATGATGAAGAAATTATTCCCGAACAAATTGAAAGGAAATAATTGTTTTCTTTCTTCATCTCATCAGTTCTATTTTGATGAATGATAAAATTATTGTTTTATCCCACTTTTCTAACAAACAAGCATTGGAAAAACATTTTCCAAAGAGCAACAAGATTTCAAAAAAAAAAATTCGTCAGGGAAGTAAAACACGAAAAAAGTGTTTTTTTTTTTTTTTTCATAACCAAGATCCTCACTTGTCGTATTCATCGACAGCACGTATGCCTCCGAGACAGACAAAAAGGCATACATAATCTACCTAGACAAACTCCCTGCTTCCACTCCTTAAGAGACAACACCACAAGGAAGGTAACAACGATCCCAACCATTAATAGAAGCCAAGACAGAAGAAAGTTCGAGTAAAGGCCTTGCGAAGGAAACGAACGAAAACTACAAAATCACCTCGACGCTCCCAATTCGTATCAGGAGCATCAAAAACACAACCAAGGGCAAAAGAATACCAGATTGCCATTCTGGGGCTTCGAGTCGCCACTGGAGGCAACCGTGCCAGAATCATTAGCCAGCACGAGCCTCAGACGGCAGGGTTTCCTTCTCTGCGCTGGAAGCGTGAGCGGCAGCGGCGGAAGAGAGGGATGGGAAGGAGACGGAAAGAAAAGGCGCGAACGGGAACAGGAAGGAGAGGAGGCGATGACATGGTGTGAGGAAAGGAGGAAAGACATGAGCGCTCCAGCTGCTTCCTCGGCGACTCGCCCCTGTCGCGTGCCCACAAGGCGCTCGCTCTTTTGCCTCAAACGGTGGACGAACAGCCGACACGGGCGGCCATTGCTCTCGAGTGGAGACGAGGCAGCAAGTGAAGCTACGCAGAAATTCGAACAGGCGTGAACCGTTGGATCATGGATTCGACGGCAGTTATTGCGTCATCAGTTCATTGAGGCTTATCCTTTGCAGTTACGGTCGTCGAAGTCCAGCAATGACAATTTGATTTATACACTATGTAAATATTTATTAACCATGTTCTAACCATTTATGATGTTGAATAGCCTATCGAAATCTAATAATATTTTTGAATTTACTTTAATGCTCTATAAAAAACTTCATAGAATCGAATCAATTACTTTGAAAATTAATCGGATTGAAAGCTTAGATATTTATATTATAAAATTAAAAATAAAATTTATTTATGTTCATTAGTAAAATAATATTGATGTGGTCATCTTTGTATGATCTTTCCTGTCGAATTTTTAGAAAGAAGGTGGATTCTTACGGCCACAATAATATCATTACTGATGACCTGTCAAATATAACATGCGTCATATGACAGCTAATGCTCTGGCTTATAACCCTCTGATGCTTAAGTTAAATAGAAACGCGAGGAAAAATAATAGTAGGAAGTACTCAATACTAAGAAATTACTAATCATTTGCTTTATCTCAATTTATTTTCTTATAGCACCTCTAAAGTTTTTTCTCTCTTCTACCTTACGCCCCACTAATGCCTTTTGATAAGCAAGTACTGTGAGGAATCTTCAAGTGACATGTCAAGTGGTAGGAGTCATTATCTGAAAAGGTCGTTAGGAGACTAGATGTGTAGAAAGGGTTTCCTTTATGATCCTAGGTCTTAGGCTTCACAGGTTCTCGTCTCCTCCTCCTCCTGATGCTTCCCTCCATAGTATAATCTTTTGAAAATAACTCACTCTGCTTTGAGCTACATGAGTCGTCCCTACTCCCAACTCGATGTGGGCTCCTTCTTTTCGAATCATCTTGCTCATGACTTGGACTACTTTTGTCTTCTAATTTTCC
>JBAMHZ010000056.1:3385467-3400712 GCA_037177395.1 Alpinia galanga | reverse complement strand
TAAAGAAATGTATAACTAGATATCATACAGACTTAACAGCTAAAATGGCTCTTCTTTGGGAAAAACATTAAACAAAAAATGGTATACTCGTGAATCATGATGGATACCTTTATGGAACTAGATTTTCAAGGAGTTTGCACTAACAATGTTAAATTCTCATCCAAATATAACTAACAAAAAACAAAATTTCTACCATGATCATCAAGTTTGTCCCAATTTATTAATCATCTAGCACTGTGCAAGACTATTGCTATGTTCAAACAATTAAATATTTTTTAATAATATTACCCATGTTTTATAATCTGTCCCACGCTAGTCGGCATGGTTGAAAATTTATTGTCTCACCTGTGGACCAGCACACAAAGCAAGCTTGCACTGGCACAACTGTGACAACTGCAACTTGCTTTCCGACAAGATTTCCATAAGTGACATGAGGCTTCCACAAGAGCTCGAATTTTGCTATTTTGTAACAAGGTTTTCACTACCTCTTCCCCTCTTCCTTCCCTTTCGGATCTTCTTCCTTTTCTCCTCCCCGATTCCTTTTCATGGATGCCACCAAGGGATTGCAACTCCAGCTTGATACTGACTAATGTTTCCTTTGCCTTCATGCCTTCCACTCTAACAAATCAACTCCTCTACCTATTGAATATATTGGTCATCATTGTACAAACCCATTTCATCTTAAATCTAACTTCACACATTTTATTTTATTAGAGCTACATCCAATTGCTCTTAAATATTGGTAATTTTAGAATCTTTTATAGTAAACTTTGTGTGTTTGTTGCTTCCTAACAGCTCAAATATCTTATCCAAAATTTATTACAAGTCATACCGTAATTGCTTTATAAATTTTTGTTTTAACCAAAAAACAGATGATGATCACGTAAGTCAATAAACTCCTCCCATTTCAAATATCCATCAAATGTTTAGATTTACTGCTACCTATAACCTTCAGTTTCTATAATTTTTCTCAATTTAAACTTCAAATTTAATCTATTTACAATCACCTAAATTGATATTAATATTGTTTGCAAAAAAATATCTTCAACAAAAATTTGTGAGTTCACTTAATACTAATGTAAAGAGGTTGAGACTTAGTGCTAACTCTTAAAATAAACCTACAGTTATAAGAAAACACTATTATACCCTGTATCTCAGAGGACTAAAAACTACATTATCACAACACCATTACACCCAAAATCTCAAGGACTGATAACTACATTATCATACGTATTTTTATGACATGAATTTAATTACTCATCCTAATTTTATCTCTAAAATCCATGACAACAGTTATTTAGGATTTTATCATGAGTTTTCTAAGTTGGTGAAAATCATATGCATATCTATTTTTTCATTAATTGTCTTATTGAATAACATAAGCGACCTAGTGGGATAAGATTTGGTTATTGTTGTTTGTTATTATCTTATTGAATAACATCTTTTGTTGAGCTTTTAAATGTCAAACCAACATAATTATCAAAGATATTTGTTTTATCTCTTCTCCACTCAGTAACTCTTTTCTAAAGTACCGGCCCATCACAGCCAATTTTTGAGCAAAGGCTATAGTGTGACTCCTCAAATTGTCCCCTTTATAATTAAATCAACATTATAAATTGTTTATTCTTATAAATAGGTACTAAGAAACCTTTCCTCTATTCCTCTAACATTTTCAAATTTTTATTAAATAGCTTAAGTCAACTAAATTATACCTTGGTCTCCTATAGTCTTCAAATTTCAGCATGAATATTATTCGGAACTATATTTTTACCTACATTTACTTTTTTAAAAAAAAATCTTTATAGTCATTTTCTGTAACATCATAATGTTAAATGTCAAACTAAATCATCTACAGAATGCACTGATAATTTATAAAACTAAATTCATTTTTCGTTAATTGCTTTATCATCAATAAAAAAAATAGATTTTTCAACTTTCAAGCATATTACATATTTAAATTTCTACAAGAGCTTCCACCATGATGTCATTCTTAAAAATCAATAACAAAACTCGAAAACAGCTTTTCATGCCATGCACGCTTTTATAAAAAATTATGTAAACACTATTTACCCCTACTACGAAAGGAGGTTCATCTTTGTTAACCATGAAAGAAATGGAATAAGTAGAATATCTTAAAACTTAGACTCGGCATGGTAAAGCTTACAAGCTTTGCATGCATTAATACCTAAACAACTCAATTTAGGAAATCAAGATTGAAGCAAATAAAAAAGTACCTTAGATACTTTTTCTTATTAACTATTAACTTGAACTTGGAATTTTCCTTTGCTTGTTAGAATTATATTAACACGTTACCAAAAAATAACTTATTTATTGAGAGAATCGTAGGAAGGGTTGATTTGAAGATGAGAAATTACCACATTCACTTGCTTCCATTCTATTTTTAGCAAACCTAGTCTATTTGCATCCAATGTATAAGACTGTAATTGTTAAGGCCTATAAAAGATTCCTCCCTAGTATCCAATATTTTTCATCATTCAATTAATAAGTTCTTTTTTTCCCTCCACTTACTCCTCTGTTGTGAGATCGCCAACACAATCCCATTAGATCGCATAATGAAGCACATTTTAATTCAAATTGAACAGACACTAGTATAACCAAACCTAGTCAAACCAGCATGTGGTCAGAACATATTGATTTCCACTAATGAGCCAGTCCAATTTTAAAAGCTTAGAAACATTCATATAAATGACATGTTATTATATTGCAACTATCAGACAATGTTATATTGCAACAAAGTATCATATTTCTACTGAAAAATGATGGTTGCATCACATCAACTAAGAAATGTTTCCAGTTGTTGGGTCGTACCTTATCCTCAAACATCGCTGCAAAACGTGCATCTCTCAGGATGTCAGTGTTTAATCCCTTATTCTTCTTTGATTTTTTCTTTGCCGCAATATCATCCATGTTAGCCATGCCTTCTTCTTCTTCTTCTTCTTGGTGCAGACGTGCTGCTAGAAGCCTGTTTACTTTAGGTAACCTTTTCTGTATCTGCAACATGAAAAAAAGCATTCAGGAGTTTATGAAATGTATGTTGAGTATAGAATAAAAAACCAATAAAAAAAAGAAGATACCGTGATGCGGGAAGCTTGCTTAGCTTCCATCTTTTCTTTCTTCTGCTGTTCTCTATATTCCTCATATGCAAATGGATCAACCAAACCCTTGGCCTACATAGCCAAATTCTCAGTGACAATAAGAATCAGAAAATTATTGCAAGTAACTAATATCAATAGATTTTTTTTTCAGGAACTAGTCCTGCAAGATTTGGATAAAAACTTCCCAATGAGTAAAAAATAATGAATGCCTAGCAGGTCATTTGTCTACCACAGCCATTAGTAAAACTAATAGAATAATAAACAAACTACATGATGTTTTTGCTCATTAAGTTATCAAAGCAACCAGTATTCTATATGATGTTTTTTCTCATTAAGGTAATCAAATCAACCAGTAGCTCTGTCCTTAAATTCCACCAAAACACAGCAGGTATCACAAACAGGTGCGACACCCTTATTTTAAAAAAATTTAAACCCAACCCTGACTTGTGTATAAAAAATCAAAACCCATTCTCAGTCCTACATGAAAAATAGTAGTTATCTACCACTGAAAATAATGTTCTTGGAAAAATCTCCATAACTTAAAAGTCAAGACATTAATATTTTAGTCTCAGGAACGCATTACCACACAGGGAAGTGGACACTCATCGAGTCATTTGGAACTGACTTAAGTTTGAATACAAACAGTGATGATGAACAAAATACACATCAGAAGGGCTGCAAGTTTATGGTCACACTCATGATAGCAAGGTATAATTCGGTATATTGAAAACTGCACAAAAAACCTTCCCTGTCTCATTGCTTCTCCATAAAAAAAAAATAAATGTTATAAAAATCTGATAACGTGCTTGATAATTATACCATCTAACTGTATGCTAGAGAGCAAGTTCAGACTAGACAAGAAGACAGGGAAAAAGAAGATAACAGAATCATATCACATTTGCCGATGATTATATTCAAATGTAACATGAAGGTCCAAACCAAAGCATCTGACCGACAATATACTAAGGAATAGATTATATTAATGTCTACCATTTTATGAGATCTAATAATGAACAGGTTGTTCATAAAAAAGAAAGATATGTAGTTTCTATGTGTTGTTTTGACTTACATGCAAAAACACAAGATTAGAAGAGCATAGAAAGAAAATCTTAGCCACAGCAAAAAAACTCTCTTCCCATTATCAATATGTATAAAGTAGAATGATGAGTCAAAGCCATCTACTAAAGTTGAAATTCTGAAAGTCAGAATAGTATCATTACCTTTTTATATAGCCTATAATCAATAAAGAAGCCATGCATATAGGCTCTGAGAAGATTTGTGCCAACCAAATTAGTAAGTTTCAAACGCTCAACCTCTTCTTTAGTTAAAAATTTGAAATCATCATAAATGGTGGTTTGTGAAGCTTCCTCCATCTCTTCCTGCATTAACAGTACATAAAATAATGCTCTTCAGAATAATGACGTAGCAAGAATTCAACTCCTGGAAAATGAAAGAGAAAAATCAAAATACCGTAAAGTTTTCTAGGTAGGAACACCATTTTGGAGCAGGGCCAAAAGCTGGTATAAAGTAGGCTGGTATCTGGCCATTGTCTAAAGCCAGTAACATCAGGCCACTCTCATGGAAAACACATATATCATTGATAATTCCAGAATTTGGTTCAATGCTGGTCATGTTCTCCCCCTGTAAAGGAGGGCAGATACACAAATATCAGGTTTTCTATTGCATTGTCTTTACAGTCATCTCATAATATGGTGAAAAGCAAGTTCTTGATTCACCATTAGTATCCAAGAAAGCCTATACATCTTCCTATATGTCGATCAGGGTGTAATATGAGCTGATTAGAAAATGTGAAATGTGAAAGCAGCAATCATCATCAAATTCATATAGAAGTATGGGAAGCTTTCAAAAGATTACAAAGAAGTTGTCATAAACTAGTTCCACCAAACCCAGCCTACAAACTTCAACAAAATACTTCTAAAAGAAATATTTGCATATGAGCACTAGATACTTTGTGTTGTCATAATAGAAAAATTAAGTGAGCTGAAACATCAAAACAACTAGTTTACGATCAACATAGTGAGATGCATATTTTATCATTTTGTAGATCTTTAAGATAATGGGTCCGAGGAAGTACAATAAGAAGGCTAACAACAAAGAATCAGGACTCCAAGAATTTGCAGTTCTCAGCTAAATGGATTTCATTTCAAAATTGCTAGTAATAGTAGATTATTTTTACATCAATTTTAATTGTGTTATGTTTAGTTTCCTTAGGATTCCTTTTACCCTTCAAGTTTGCAACTCTAATTGATTTAACTTGTCTAACTAAAAAGCCTATCATTCATTTTTCAAGAACTCATACCATCTTAATATATTCTTCACTGAAAGCTACACCCTAACTGCTAGTGCTCTTGTATGGAAATAATTTTACATTTGATTTTTTTCAAATAACCGTGCAAATCATTTCAGCACACCCATATCAAATACACTATTTTAAAAAAATATCACCTTTCTAAAGTGATTGGTTCACTAGCCCTTGGTGTTAACTTCATAATTAAGTTCTTGCAATTTAAACAAAAATATAAGATTGGTATGACTGGCAAACATCATGTTTGTGGGAAACAAAAAACTCCATAATTAGCTTCTCGCTGCTTTAACACCAAATTGTTGCTCTCTTAATATTATCTTCTTCAATCTATCATTGTTAAATAAATCCATTATATATATAATAAAAAAAGCCTCTTGTCTTGTGCATGTTCTGGATAATAAGATTTACATGAGAAATCCAATCTCATGCAATTTAAGGGTCACTAGTAATTCATACAACAGAAGCTGTACGTGAGAACCTTGGGAAATGAAAGAATTCCCATAACAAAAACATCATGTGTGCTATGTTCTAATCCGGAGACAATACTACTTTTAGTGGCTAGGGTTCATAAACTATGGTTACGTGATTGTTAATATGCACACATTTATAATCTGCAAATTCAAAAGACTTTGACATTCTTGAGAGCAAAGAAATATCAATCATACAGGATGGTACATCTTCATAGTTAACTGTGTTTATATGCTGTATTTTACAAGGTAAACAAAGTCAAATATCCAGGAAATGCTACATGAGCAATTTGTTTCTTTCTAGAAGAATCAATCTCACCGTGTTGGGATCCCAAATCCGAACAATATGATTGTCTGCACTAATCACTTTTGATTCAGCTGAATTGAGAGTCTGGTGCCACTTAATGTTCAATATCGGACTACCATACCTGTAAAGTAATGAAAAAGATCACCAGTCAATATCTTCACAAACAGTAATGGAAGACATGCAGATCTCATTGAGAGAACTTGCATGTGTTAGTAGCCTGTTTAAATAAATGTACATATAGTGTCCATCTACATCTGTCATATGCAGCCATATTTTTATTACTATATATGCAAAATGAGATATTTTCTAACATTCATATACAACTGGCCATCAGGTTATTTTTGAGTGCTCACATGTGATCTTTGATGCGTATTGGATCAGTCATACGGAGATCATAAATAGAAATCTGCATTTTGAAGATGGACATAACAAATCAGTAGGCCTTCAAAAGATTCAGAAGAACAACAGCAGCAGAAGCTAAGTATTCCCAAAGGTTAAACATAAATCACATTTAGAATTTACCTTGCCAGCACTGCTACCAACAGCCATCAGATACCCCTGGGCATTATCAAATTCTAATGCTGTGACTTCCTGGATATAGCAGACCATGATGAGCAAATAATCAAAAAAACATAATTGATAGTATTATGCAGTTAGAAAGTATAGTACATGGTCAATATCACCAGCAGGAGCAACAGCATCAATTCTACCAACAGAAGATTTCTGCCTCAAATCAAAGCATTCTACAGCACCATCCTCACCTCCACAAGCAATAAGACCATGAACTGTGCTGAATGTTACCAAAAAAAGAGGGGGGAAATCATTTTATATATAAGCCAACACATAAATAATGCAAGCAGAACAAAGATACCAGAAAAATTTTGATAAAATAGTTTACCTTCGAGAAACTACATTTAAGGCAGGTGATTGACTATTGAGAGATGATAAGAACCGCCCCTGCCAAGTAAAAATAATTACTGTCTTTTTGGCATATAGATGGGCATACAACTAAAGATAACTATGGATGACATAACAAAGAAATAAAAACAAAATACACAATTTTTTATTACCTATACACAGATAAGAATTTTCTTACATCCACTTGATTGGATGCAATAGTACTTAAATTTCAACCTCCCGTGAGATATATAGATCAGATATATTTGCATTTAAGAAGTTATAAATGAGAGTTATACAAGAGCATGATTCACATTTATGTGCATTTCTATCTTTCAAACAATAATTAAAAATAAATAAATTTCTTTATAAATGTCCAAGCTTCATAAAATAACAGTTTATAACAAACCTGCTCCAGATTAATTCTATATAAATCTGGAGATGAAGCAGCACACAACAAGTCACAGGACCAGCAATCATAAGTAATATATCTCCCCATCCTGGAAAATAGGAAAGCAAGTAATTAAAATGCTTTGTATAATAGATTCAGAATGTCCAACGTAAATGACTATTTCAAAAGAAAACAAAAATATCTGTTGGAGAATTGGAAGTTGTTTGAGAAAGCAGTGAGAGTGGCAAAACCCTGAAGCCAGAAACTCTGGTACTGGTGCCAATAATATATTGTCAAACAACCAAATAACAATTAATACTTGTAAACAGCACAGCAAATCCAGATACAGAAATTGAATCTAGAATTCTTTGATAAGCAGAGACTAACATGAACCGTTTGAATAATTCACAGTATGCAAAAATGATATAAATTTTATTTGGAAAGTGTAACCAGAACATTAGATTAACAATAAATCAATGAAATATTCAAATGTTTGTTGTGAAAAATCTAGAGGGAGGGATTTGATATCAATGAGTCCAATCAATTGATCACACTAATTGTATATATATTTAGGAAAATGCTCAAGAACTATTGATCCAATGGATACATGAATAAGAAAGTGAGGTTTGATTGTTTTTCTTAGCTTTTATATTTCTTTCAGATCAAAAAAGTTCTCAGGAATTTGTGTGTGTGTAGTTTTCAGGAATTTGTGTGTGTATTCAGTGACTTATGCATAGTAAAATGACTATAAAATTATTTTGTACTGTTATACAATTAGCATAGAAACATACATTGCATAAACCAAGCATGGCTAAACATATGACTAACAAGCACATCTAAAATGTAATAGTTTTAATCAGTAACTACTATATTATAATGTATTTAAAATTTTCTTCAAGTATTTCATCCACATATCCATTAAGCTATCTTTTTTATTTTGATTGAATTTTCCATTTACCAAGTCATTCTATATATCATTGTATCAAACAAAGTATTTTCCTAAAAAGGAGAAAGAGATGGAGTCATGCTGCTTTTCCTAATAATATATTTCCACGTGCAACTTTATCCATATAATACAGGCATATGAAGTTACATTGAAATAGGACAATCTACTTATTTCTATCATTTTCAACATAAATGTTCATAGTTCAAATAAGAGAGG
The DNA here is from genome assembly GCA_037177395.1 of Alpinia galanga. Lineage (NCBI taxonomy): Eukaryota > Viridiplantae > Streptophyta > Magnoliopsida > Zingiberales > Zingiberaceae > Alpinia > Alpinia galanga. The sequence goes on along the minus strand of JBAMHZ010000056.1, from coordinate 3,392,046 downwards.
CATACGAGGTTAGTCCACATAATACATGTATGAGGTTATACTTAATTAGGAAATATTCCTATTTCTCTCATTCTTAGCATAAATGCTCATAAATTTTATGCCTACAAGGTTAGTTAATTTCAGGAAGAACACCAAAGCAAGCTGTTATATTTTTACCTACGTTTTGCAGCAAATGGCACAAAACCAAGTAATATCAACCACCAAAAAGATGAGTAAATGAATAATGAAATAAAGTAATATTAACCAAAATGTAAATTACGCCAAAAAAATATACCAACAACATTAATGTATGAAAAAAATTCCTAAGCATATCAATATCAAACTCAAAGAAGATAATGAGTAAATGACATACGAAATCAAATATGCTAACCTTAATGTCAGTTGAACCAGAAAACATATCAACATTAATTATGACAATTTTTTAAAGTATATCAATATCGAAGACGATAAATTAGTAAATAGCATACAAAATCAAGTAATATTAACCTCAACATAGATTACACCAGAAAATATAACCACATCAGTAGTGTATGAAAAAATTCCCAAGTAAATGGAACAATATGTTTTAACCAAACTAAATATAGACAAGTTTCAAGGTGATTCTTATGTTCAAAAAGATGAATAACATAAATATGAACACATGAAGTACATAAACATCCAATCTAGGATGATTGTTGTCTGGAAAGAAATAGAAGGTTATTATCTCAAAAAGGGCATACTAATGTATGCATGCATACCTAGGAATCCTTAAGCTGTAGTGACTTCCATACTTTGCATGCAGGCATACAGAGCGATCAGCACAAAGAAATGCAATTTTTGAATAATCTTCAGCAAGAATCTGTTCAAGAGAACTTTAGTATAAACAGAAACAGGATGAATCATAAACTAAACAGCATATTTACCATAGAAACCAATCTAATGGCAGAATGTTGCATCATTGCAAAATGAGAAAAAAATAAGGTCTCAATATTGCAAAATGAGAAAAAAATAAGATCATAATGTCTCACACGTTTATATCACTTAAATGTTATATTGTGTCTGGAAAACATGTCATATAAACCATAGAGTACCTGAAAATTAACAATTTCTGATACGAGATGTCGTTCAAACTTCATTGACAATTCCTTCAGCTCAAAAACTTTAACTTGAGGAGGATAGATGCCTGATAACAAAGTTAATAATGAATTATAAACTTATAAAACTCAACATGAATATAATAAGACTACAAATCTAAAATTTTTAATCTAAGAATTAAAAGCCAAGGGAGAGGATAAATTATATGACAATAGTGTTATCAAAAATGGTTTGATGATCAACCACAAAAGGACAAGGATATGTTGTTCATTTATTAATGTTGTTAGTAATTAGCATAAAAGTCTACTCAATAAAAAGATAAAATTCAAGAGTTTTGTATCCCCTTTTCTCCTCATTCTTATCATTGGTCAAAGTCTAAGTGGTCAATAACTAAGTAAAGAAGCTCTTCAACAAGATAGTAAAACAAAAACAAGCTAAAACATTGTCCTACATTTACACAATTCAATGTAATTATGTATGTATTAAAACTCAGGAGATTAACCCGAGCAATAAAGCTTGCTATTGATCTTATGGGCTATTGCACTTTAAGAATTGAGCTATGTTGCTGTTTACTATGCATAGGATTATAAAGTATCTTTAAAATCAAAACATAAATAATTCTTTTACAGTGTTGAACAGGAAAAGTGGACTTCATTCACACATTAAGCATAGCCACTAGAAATTAGAACCATGACTGTGTACAATAAACTCAAATTGTTAATGCATACTTAACCCTTATAAGACAGAACACTAAGTAACATGCTCATGTCATGCTTAAGACACATTAAAATGATTTTATCGGTCGACTTAATAGCAGCACTAAGTAAATTATTAGTGCATACTTAACCCTTATAAAAGCTTTGCATTGTGATAAATGTGTTGGATTCACTAGCTTTTACCTCTCTCTTCTTCACTAAGAGTCACAAACCACAACTCTCCCTGATGTACCATAAACTCACAGTACTCAATGTTAATCTTCAAAACCGCATCATAGGATGGACTTTTGTATGATATTACCAACTCCATCATTCAGCTGACCCAGTCACCAAATAAGTTACTAATCTTTTTTTAGTTATGAAATCAATCAGTTAACCCATCATACATTAACAGAACATTAATGACTTAGTAGTTATCAAATCAGATCATAAAATGGAATAACCCAAGTAGCGTTGACACCACTTTGTTCGTATAAGGGATCCATTTTACCACATCTTGATAGGAAGTTCATGTAACACACCATTTATTGTCTGTTTCTCATGGACCCATACTGCCAGATTTGGCATCAAAATGAGAAGCTTCCCAAAGGTCAGCCATCCTAGAAAGACTTGCTTCACATTAAGCATGCTTAACTTAGTCCACATGAAGATTCAAGTAAACTACACTAAAGACACCTCGTTACCGAGAGCACATACTTAATTGACCCAATCATATTTTCGCCGCTATCATGTGTGTTACAATTCGTGCTTACCCCTAGAATTGCTTCCCAAAAGGTCGCCCATCCTATCATTGCTTCATAATAACCACACTTAAGTTAGTTCATATGAAGATCTGAGTCAACTACACCAAAAGACACCTTGTTACTGAGAGCACATATGTAACCAACCCAATCATATTTTCCATGCTATGATGTGTTTCAATTCATTCTTACCCTTACATCTTAAAAGATTGCCACGAGTCACACCTTACAACTCATCTGACCTATCTTCCCTCAAACACCCCCTGCAAGAGTTGGCAATAAACATAACCGAATAACACGATTTCACATGACCCAAATCACAAATATCAGATAAATGTTGAAAACGACAAAACAACCCAAATCTATAAATGGGTTGATGTAAATTGACCAATTTATGAAGATAAATTATTATAATTGATACAAATTGACCCTCTTCAGACCAGGTTGTTACAAACTTACAGTTAGTCTCAAGAAAAAAACTACTGCTGATACAGGAGTGGAAAACAAATAGAATGAAGTACATTACAGGTTTATACAACTACATATGAACATGCTAATGAATGTTTTCTTATATGTAAGTTGATACATAAAAAAATGTGGAACCGCCACATTAGTGGCCCCCCACCGCTGCCCCTATGTGTGGAAGGGGTAAATCAAGAACCCAGAACGGCCAGCGCAGAAATGCGGAATCATCGGTAGCCTGGCGTAGGTTAATACATAAAGATGTACACATAGATGCACTTAGATGAAAGATATTAAAATAACAAATTAAGCTTGCTTTTCTATGAACAATCACCAGGAGAGATAATTGAGTAATTTAAGTAACCTGAAGCGATCACGTAGTCGCCATCAGGAGACACCTTTACTCTGGTGGTTGCAGTTTCAAATCTCAACTCCTGAATCAAATCCACCCTCTGACGATAATCTGGCCATTGATTTGTAAAGACATATTTAATGGAATACATTTTTAAAATAATCGAAAAATACTGTAAAAAACACAAAGAATAAAATGTTTAACAGAACTATGATCAAGCTATATACTAAATCAATTCATTGGATAACGATGAAATGCAACAGGAGAAAGGAGATATCACGAAAAAAAAACCTTGGTCTTTGCGGAGGGCCCTAAGCTTCTTGGGAGGAAGCCAGCTGGCTTCAGAACGATGACCCGAGAGGCAGTAGAGCTTCACACCATTGATGGATGTCGATTTGATTCCTTCCGCAGCTCCTTTGGTGGCCATATTGGGAAGCAGGCGCTAGGCAACAATCGAACAGACTTTATGCAAACGGAAAGCTAGGAGACAACCAAGGCGACGATAAACGAGGCGCGAGGCGACGATAAATTGATCGAACAATTAGATTTGGGAGGGTTTACCTGCAAGGCCAAGCGGCAACGATGAAGCAACGGATTTAGATTTATTTAAAGCATGTCATGGCATGCAGATTCGGCCTGAACGAGTTCGGATGTCGCCGGCGGTGGCGGAGTAGAGGAGCGGCGGCCGGTCGGGTTGCCGTTGTTGTTCGCGTGCGTGGGAAAGAAATTTAGGGTTTTAGACCTACCTTTTTAATTTTTAATTTAAAAAGAGAGGGAGGAAGTTATTTTTAATTTATAAAAAAAATAATTCGATTAAATCGGATTATTTCGGCTACAAATTAATTAAAACAACTCTAAATTTATCCCGATTCGAAAAACTATTAATTTTAATTATTAAGATGAATTTAATTCAAATCTAATTCAACTTCAACTTATTCCTTTATTTTAGTAGTTAAAATTTTCAGAAAAAATAAAATTTTAATATGTCAACAAATTTGATACTTAACATAAAGCTAATAGTTGATTTGGTGGCAGACAATTTTAATAGTGTGACTTTTATAACATATTAACTAATCGGAATAAACCACCGACCACAGGAGGCATCTGTTACAGCGAAACTAAAAAAAAAAAATCTAATTTTATTAAAATCCTCGAACTGCGTTCTGTCGTTGTGGCTGCCGCAATCTTAAGTTTGCGATTCATTATCCTGAGAGGCTACGTGTCCGTGTCCTATTGCTTGTCATTCGTAACGAACTCGCATTGCTTGTCATTCGTAACGAACTCGCATTGTGGCTGCGCGTCCATAACTCAATGTTCTAAAAAGCGCTAGGCGGTAGGCGGGCGGCCACTCGCCGCCTAGCACCTAGGCGTCTAGACGGCCACCTAGGCGGACGCCTAAGCGGTGTCTAGGCGGAATTTTTTCAAATCACAAAAAATAGGGCCAAGAGTCTTAGACATACAATGAAAATTGGGATCATACAATGAAAATTGTATTTTTCACTGTCTCGTGTATGTATGAATAAATTGGGATCATACACTATGTTCGCTAGGAAATGCAGAGCAAAAAACTAACAGTCCAAGAGACAAATTACAGAACAAAAAACATAGGGTTCCTCATAGTTCCTAGTAATTCCTGTTATAACTGCAGTATCACCAAGCATTGTTTCCTTAGAATGAACAGCTATTGCCTCCCTCAAGTGGATAAGCAAAGGAAGTCAAGACACCAAATTGAACTTCATGCTCATAACCAGGGACCTTTCTATAGGTCTCTTCTGTAATTTCCTCGTGATCAACCTAAAATTAGTAGACAAATAAAGATTGTCCAAGGTATCAAAGCTGATAGAACATTTAATGCCAGCAAAATATCAATGGCAAACTATGAGGAAATAAAGGCATGAGAAAAACTCAGCAAAATTAATTTGCCTTTCAAAAAGGTTGCATATGTCAAAACTTCAAAAGAAAAATGCAAAATTTGTTCAACACAAAATAACTCATATAATTTTATATCCCTAATTCTTCAGCTTCTTCTAGTTCATCTCCATATTTCTCTAACACTTCCTCTGTATCAGATTCAAACTCAAAATCCATGGCATCTTCCTCTTCCTCGTCCGATACAAATTCTTCTTCATGAAGTTCTCTTACATCTTCAATATTTATCTCAACATCTTCATCTCCACCATCAACAATCCATCCTTGTGCCATAGTTGCTTCACTAGCAAGTAGCACATCAACTCCTTTTTCTTCTTGTCTTCTTTTTTTGTTTATGATCTTGGCATTGAATGGAACATAGACTAAATTGTTCAACCTTTCGGTATCTAGTCTATTTCTTTTCTTTGTATGAATCTACATTAACGAAAAATATTAATATTGATCATTGAATACATATTTAGATATTTAGGTACACTGTATACAATAAATAATTAAATACTTACCTCCTCAAAAGTACTCCAATTTCCCTCACAACTAGAAGAACTTGCAGTTAAAGAAAGGATTCTTTTAGCCATCTTTTGCAATTTAGGTACACCATTTCCAAAAAATGCCACCATTCGACTAAATAAAAATAAATCCAACAATAACAATAAGTAAAATCAAGAAATAAGCAATAATATTTACAAAATAAAGTAAGCAATTATTACTTAGTTCTATGTACCTGGATCATATTTTTCATCATTTTTTGTGCATCCCACCATAGCCAATGCTCTTCTAAATCCCCCCACTTTGTTGATATACTTCAACAACTTGACATTTACTACCAGACTTTGGCTATCAATATCATCGGGAAAGAATGCTTCAACACAAGTGAAAAATCCATTCATGAACACTTCTTCACATCCTATGCTCCGGTCATTGAAGGAGTAATAAGGGTTCAAAAGGTAGGCCGCCAAAGGTAGTGGACTATCAAGCCGATTATGACTTTTCTCATCAATAATATCAATAAGAGGATGATAGTGAAACTCTTGATTTTTGAATGCCACTTTAATCTCTTCTCTCTCTAAGTAATTCTCCATACACAAAACCCATAGATGGCTTAGTATCCCCATCAACAAGACGAAGCACCTTAACTAAAGGGGCAAACACCTTCAAGAAAAAACTTACCCCCATTCCAAAAAGAGGCACTCAAAGTGGTATTATATGATGCCTTCCCCTTTGCACTCTTTGAATGTTTGCATGCATTCCATTCTTCACTAGCAACAATAGCTCTTAGTTTGCTTTTCTTCTCCATCAAGCTTTGTAA
>JBAMHZ010000056.1:3356595-3366601 GCA_037177395.1 Alpinia galanga | reverse complement strand
ATACAGATTTCCTTCCCGTGTCTTTTTTCCATTGGCTCACAAATGATGTTAGCTTGACATTCAGGGCACGATTATTATTATTATTATTATTTTTGCTTAAAATTACTAAGATTTCACAGAAAATAAAGAATCCGGTCATGTTAATTTCCTGTCTGTCTTTTTCTTGATTTTTTCCCCCCTCTGTCTTATATACAATTGTCCATCTTTTTTCCTTTGTCTCAGTTAAGTCAGCAGTATACAAAGACTAGATATGAGACTTTTCTTAGCATTTTAAACATCAGAAAAAACTCATCGATTTCAATTGGTTAATTTTTGAGGAGGCAGTCAGCTCAACTGAGTTCAGATGATGGAAATCTCAATTTTCACCCATTCATTTGAGAAAAATCATAATCCGACGAGTTGACTGGTTCAACTCAAAAGCTTATAGGTTACGGCAGTCTTTTTCGATTACCTAACCATTGAATTGAAGCTTTGAGAGACTTTCCATAAAAAATTCATAAAATGAAAGGAATCATAAGTTAAAAGATGAAATAGTTTTAAGGTAACAATGCGCTAATTATCTTCCTTTATCTACAGTTATATTATTCTTATTCATCTGTGCAGGGTATTTTGCGTCCTTGCCATGGTTAACAAGGTTAAAGATTTCCATCGGAGCAGCCAAGGGATTAGCTTTCCTCCATGACGCAGATAAGCCAGTGATTTACAGAGACTTCAAGGCTTCAAACATCTTACTGGATTCTGTAAGTATTCTTCTTTGAAACTTGTTCATCCTCATCCTCTATTGACTTATTCCCTAAGTTTCAGAAAACAAATGTTTCATTTTAATGGAACAGATTGATAAACTACTTGCTCAAACATGTTATTTGGAGCTTCCTTTATAGAAAAATGGCTGCATGAACGTGATATTCTTAATGCTCTGCTTATCTGTAAATAAAAATAAAAATAAAAATGTTGAAAAGTCTTGTTTCATGATTGGAGGATTACAAGGCGAAGCTGTCAGACTTCGGGCTGGCCAAAGACGGCCCTGAAGGAGATGAAACGCACATCACCACCCGAGTCATGGGGACGCATGGCTACGCCGCGCCGGAGTACATCATGACCGGTAACTCGCAGCTTTTGGGCTCTCTTGTGTCTTCGTCGCGATCAGAATCTGAAACGCACTGTGAATTTCGTCAGGACACCTGACGGCGAAGAGCGACGTGTACAGCTTCGGAGTGGTGATGCTGGAGCTGCTCACCGGCCGGCGGTGCGTCGACAAGGCGCGGCCGTGCCGGGAGCAGAACCTAGTGGATTGGGCCAGGCCGTGCTTGAACGACCCCCGGAAGCTGGGCCGCATCATGGACCCCAGCCTCGACGGCCAGTACTCCACCGCCGGCTCGCAGAAGGCGGCCGCCCTGGTGCACCAGTGCTTGAGCCAGAGCCCCAAGCGCCGCCCGCACATGTCGGCCGTCGTCGAGACCCTGGAGCCGCTCCTGGAACTGGAGGACCTGCCGGTGGCCCCTTTAGTGTACGTCGCGCCGGCGGACGATGGCGACGAGCGAACGGAGAGCGCAACGGACAACGGCCGCCGGCGTGGACGCCGGCAGAAACTGAGGTCGCCGAGTGAAGGGAGACTATCCGACGAGGCGCTCTGCAGAGAGGTAGGCAATCGACTGCGGAGGAACTTTGCATCGCAGAAGAAGCCGATGGATGCATGAGCGACCAAGGAATGGAATGGAACCGTGTGGCATGCAATTGCTCCTCCTTCAATTGCCATGAAGTATATAGCGATCTCTCCATTAAAGAGACTCAAATTGAGTGCTCCCTATACCACCTGATCGACTTCTATTGCGTCCAAGAAACATTAATTAATACTCTTGTTAAATGTACATGCATGTTTTATCATTTTGTGTGAGATACAAGTTAAGCATCCATTATTTGTTAATGAACAACAAATTCTATGGAGAAGAGCATTATATTTCGAGACATTAATGTTGTTCCATTGCAACGACTCTAGCAACAAAATGGACAGAGTTCATGGAACTCATCCTTCATTGGTCACATTAATGCTCAGAGAGAGCCTTAGATCCTTAGTGATCATCTCTTCCTTATCTTTATATATTCACGATAAATAAGTTCATTAAGAAGATGATGCCCAAGAAATCTACATGAGATTCATCCTAGATGATACTTCTTTGGATCAACAAAATTTTCCGACAGGCATACTCACTTCAATGAATTTTGGAGCTAAATAATTAATCATTATCAACTAGTAAAATAGATCCAAACCCAAAAACATTTTGCTAATTAAATCCATCAACACGCCATCTGTTGGTTGATATCTGTAATCATACATTAAATGAGGTTGTTTTGATATAATTAATAAATAATTTAAATTAGGTCAATATTACAGATTATTTGATATATAGGTATTAATTATAAATGCAGTGCATTTAAAAAGTCTAAATAAATCAAGTTATGAAAGATTTAACAAATATTGATAGGATACTTACTCACATTAGGTAGCAATAAAGAAGAGTTGAAGGTGAGACTTCTTGACATATGAGAATATCTTGATGCTGAAACTTTATAGTCACGAAAAAAACAGTCTCAAAAGTGAATCTCTTGCAGTCAAAATCTCTGTTGATGTGAGAGATCATAAATGACATGCAATCTTGATTTTTGGAGATTTAATTTAATCAATTGAAAAGCAATTTATGAATAGAATGTGTACAAGATAAAGCATTTTACGACCAATGCACAAGATTTAATCCATTGGGAGGATTCATATGTTCCTCCGACCAATTACGATATATTCAAAACTATGAATTAATTAGGAAATTTACTTAGACAAAAGTTAAATCTGCATATCCAACAAGACCTCCTTATAATTCCTTATCATGTTTAGAGATCTCGGTGATTTATTATAATAAATTGGCATGCATATATATTAATTATTGATTGATTGTAATCAAAGATTACAACAAATTAATGGATATTACATATCTTAAATAACTCTTGAAATAATGAATACTAGTAATTTCATAATTAGTATAAACCTTATTTATATTCTTATTTCTTCGTCTTCAGTCTTATTCATTCTTGTAGGAGTCATCGTCTTCTTCTTCCTTCTCTATGTAGTCCTGGTTGCCGTATGCGGCGAAGGCCTCGGCGAACCAATTTGGCTTCCTCCACGACCGCCAGCCCATGTCTTGGCACATCCCGTCGCTGTGCGCAATGCTGAAGGTGGAGATGCAGTGCCGGCGGTAGAACCGCGTCGTCCTCTTCATCACCGCCACCTCCTCCTGCGTCCGCCGGAACATCTCCTCCACGGTCGGCAGCTCGAACTCCCCCCGCACAAGGCTCCCCAGCCACTTGCACCGCAGCTCCGACGTGTGCAGGTTCGACACGCTCTCGATGAACCCCACGAAGGCCATGTGCGGGATCAGCGGATGGATCGTTCCCCTGTTTCCGCAGACATTATATTATATAATATCAGATTTATTCTGCTATTCTCAAAAGGCGTTTAATTCGCTTTCATCGTTTCGCCGGAGATCAAACTTTACCGGTAAAGCGGCATGACGCCGGAGGAGTCGACGATCAGTCCACGGTAAGGCTCGGGGAGCACAGAGCTCAGCTTCTTCTTGCCGTCGTATCCGGTGGCGAGCAGCACAACGTCCGCCTCCAACTTGGTGTCGTCATCCAAGACGACGCCGCCTTCCCAGAAACACCACTGGTTTGACTTCTTGAATCGGATCCGTCCCTGATCCGCCTCCGAGAAGAAGTTCTCCGGCAAGATCGCCATCTGACACGAGGCATAATCCTCCACGAAAGGATGCTCTGGTCTCAGCCCGTACTTATCCAGGGGAAGTTTCCATGCAAGATAAGACTCAATAAACTTGGACACTCCCGTCCTCTGTTACAACGCCCTCACAGAATTCAGTTTTAAGATTAACTAACCCAGTATTAAGACTAATCGATTAATAATTACCAGTGGGGATAATAGGTGGCAGGCAAGAGATCTCAGGAGTCCTTGATTTGGCCTTTCGTGAAGGAACTGAGAGAACCTCGTCGAGAAGAAGAGGAAGAAGGGCAAACCCCAAATAGAGTAGGACGGCACCGTCCAATGGAGGGTCCTTATCACCATCGTGCATGGCTGACCATCTTCCCCTGCAAACGACAACAAAAGATAAGACTTACCCATCAAGTCAACCTTTCTAATCTTAAATTTCGAGAATAAAAATAGTTAAAACCGATGCAGAGTCAAGCAATTAAAATGACCAGAGTACGTAGCCATCCGTGTCTGCCTATATTTTAGGGCATTAGTTTGGCTCTTTGAACTCTCAAAGTTGACCACTGACCAATCAAATATTCATTCCTTATGATTTTGACTTGGAGCCAGGAGTCAACTGGACAAAGAGCTACTTTTCTGTCGTAGTCAGTTGACATTGTAGATGCATGTTACCAAATCACCTCTGCAATTTCTCTATAAACTATCTATCTGTTTTAATACATAAAAATATTACAAATTTCAGGGGAGAATTAGTTAGTTCTTCAACGTTCGTGTTCAGTTACCAAATTTGGTTAATTATGGCATCAAGTCTGTACCTTGGTTTGCTTCTGCGCATTCCACGGCCATGTCGATGGCGGATTTCTTGTAGCCAACGATCACCACCTTCTTCCCCTTCATCAGTTCTCTTGTGGCTTCCTCGTCCATCTTGCAATAGTCCATGCTGTGCAGGACCTTGCCTTGGAAGACCTCCGGGCCCTTCCCGTGGGGAAACCTCGGCATGTTTGCCACATCGCCGTACTTGCCGATGCACATCACTACGAACTCGAACTCGAACCACTGCGAGCAACGTCGATCAATTACCATCCGGCGACGTTCAAAATTAATGCGCATATGGTTAAGAATTGCAAGTCGATCGCACCCGAACAGAGTCGGAGTCTCCGGTGACGACTCCGACCTCCCACACAGGCCGGTCGGCGATGGCCTGCCCTTTCTCCCCCCATAGCTCGGCGAAGCGCCCGGCCTCGGAGCAACCGGCGAAGCGGACCTCCACCACCTTGGTCCGCAACCTGATGAGGCTCCACAGGCCGAAGCGGGTGGCGTATCCGTGGAGGTAGTCCAGAATCTCGGTGTGCGTGGGGAAGCTGGGATCGCTCCGGTCCGCCCACTGGTAGTCGGTGAACTCGTAGTCCGGTCGCGGCGTCTGAAGCCGGGTCGACCGGAAGGAGCAGTGCCTCCACACACCCCCGATGGAGTCGGTGGCCTCGAAAACCACCGGCTCCAGATGCCGGAGCTCCTTGGCGGCGGCGAGCCCGCTGATACCGCCGCCAATGATGGCCACTCTCGGCTTCCCGTCACTCTTCGCCATCAATTCACCAAAAAGATCGAAGCTACGATGAGATGAAGATGGAACACTGAAGAGCGCCGATATATATAGAAAAAGGAGGCAAGTGATCACATGGCACCATCGAACAAATTCACAAATGACTCCGATCCGTTCTAACTTGCAATTGCATCACATTTTATTTTTATTATTATTTATTTATTTTGTGTGTGTGCGTGTTTGAACCTTTCAAATGGCTAAAATGTTCTTGCATTTCCATATGAACAACCTTCGACTGACTCACATGTCGTAGTTTACTAGATGGAAGGGAACCACTAAATATCAAATTAATATCCACTCCGGGAATTGACCTGCAAAACTATAATGCACTTCTGGTCGGTTTGTTGAAACGTATGATAAATGTTAATTGCAACGTAGCTTCTGCTAGTTGCTGTTTATCTCCTTGTGCATGTATGTAGACGTGTTGACTCTCTCGTTTTGAATGCCTGGAAGTGGACTTGAATCCATGGCTTCAAGTCCTTAATTATGCACAGTTTAGGTGAGATATGATGGCTTGTTTAGTCGATAAATACTTAACATACGTATATATACGTATTCGTATGTATTTTTTCCCCCCTTCTTCTTCTCTCTAATATTGCCAGGGTATCTTTGCTTTACCTTTTGGATGCTATTTCTCTGCGCATTCCTCTTGCTGTTTGATCTAATGAGAAGTGATTAGATAGATACTCGATTGGCTCCTACTTTGCCTTTCTTTCCCATCCATTTCTCAAGCATTTCCTGTGGAAAAGGATGAAAAGAGAATTTCTTATGGCATTTCCTGGGATTGCGTTGAGAAGATCAATTTTTTTTTTTTTTAAAAAAAAATTGTTTTGATGGAACTTTCCTGCACTCGTTCCTTGTGGCATTAGATTCAACTGGCACCATCCGAGAATACGACTGACCGATAGCATTATATTATTCCTTGATTCAAAGTGAGAGTAGTAAAGGTCTTCCCACATTTCAAGCTTGTGCAATAGTTTGACTTGCTTTCTTCTCCAAACTCTTCTGGTTTTCAGCTGCGGTCAAACTGATCTGTTACTGCTCTGCGAGATGGGAAATTACAGGAGTGTTGGAAGAGGAACAGACTCATCATTTCCCAGCGAGAAAACCAGATAGGCGTGTTTAATTTGCGCACAAGCCATGAGAATGCACATGACCTAGTCGATAAAAGTACCTCGTACTTTCGTTGCCATTGAATATGGTTGAGGTTGGGTTCGTCAACATTCACACGTTCAAGATTAAGAAGCCTTAATTTCCTCTCTTTGACCGCCAGTGCAGTCCGTACCCAACGGAAGCGACCCTAGAGCTTCTAGAAACCCATTTTGCAACGGGAAGTGATTGTCAATTCTGTAAAATCGATCGATAAATAGATGAGTTTTCAGATTAATTTATTTAAGAGTATATCAGGAGGAAAGGATTTCATATGCCTGCAATTTTAAAATTAGTAGATGAGAAGGATATCGAGTTTTAATTTGCTAAGTAAGAATCAAATCATATCCAGTTTTACAGTGTTCAGATTTATTTGATAAAACAATTAAAATAAATTTAAAATTAATCAAGCTATTAAAAAATATGTTTTTAGTTTAATTTGATTTTTCTTTTTTGAGATTAAACTTAAGTTTGAATTTAGTTTTAGCTATATGGAACTTCTAATTAAGCTCGATCCAAATTTAAATTGTTTAAACATTATCAAACTCTTGAGTTAAATTTATTTGAATCAAAAGGTCTCGTACTAATAGAGATATTTTGTCATCTTATAAGTATATGATCTTTTTCATGTCTTACCAATATGAAACTTTGATTGTATTTTTAATATTCCCAACACATAGCAAGCTAGAACTCTTTAGAACCTCAAGAAGAGTGGTAAAGGTAGGAGAATTGGTGCTCGAAGCAATGGAGAGGCCAACCATCTTTCACTCGTGACTCGATCACTTTGGAATGAGCCATTGACCATGAACCTCAGCAAGTTCATATTTGCAATGGAGAAAATTAGCACATCAAATTGGTGTCAACAAGTACAATATTGAACAAAGCTATGGGTCTTATAGCCCCACTTTGATGAAGACCTCTATGGTCATATATTACAAAAATGTAAACTCTATGATGTCTTAGCCAGGGGACTTGGCTTCCTACCCCTCTTTGGATTTATCAATCTCTTGACGGGCACAATATTTGCCCTCAGTCTCTATGAAAAAGATAAATGGGTGTCACCAAGTATCCTAAGAAATTGACCAATGTGGCATCCTTTGAAGATTAGAGGATATTTTCAGAGTCGTGCAAACAAACTACTCTCAAGCTTTTCACTTCAGCATATATCACTTAAACATGGTGTGACAAAAAAAAATGGATGTTGTGTTGGGTCATTAAGCTGAGTCTACCACTAAAGGACAAATGCTTGCCAAGTTGCAGGGGAGATGTTGTGCTAGGTCATTGAACTAAGGGAGTTCAATCTGCTGTTCCAAAGAAAGTTTAGCTCATTTCAGTGCCAAAATGACCAAGGCCCTGAAGGAGTTCAAGTACTGTCAGACTTGGGTTATTTATGTAGGCAATTCTTCGATAACGAAGATGGGGTACCCTAAACCGGTGCTACTTAGATTGGAGTGCTCAATTGAGAAATCTCTAAGATTTCATTTAGCAGTTACCAATAATAGGGATGAATCGTAAACTTAGATCTAAGAGGTATCCTTAGCAGGGAGAAAGTTTAAGATAATCCAAGTCTCCAGTGACTCGCAAGTGATGGTGAATCAAGTGTTAGAGAATTTGGTATGAAGGACACAATAGTTGCCTACTTGGAAAAGGTTCGAGCTTTGAAAGAACCTGTCCAACATTTCAGCATAGAGCAAATCATGAGGTCCAATAACATGAAAGTCGATTGAAAGATAGCTACAATTATTGTCGGAGAGTACTCATCGAATAAGATGAAGTTTGAAACCCTGGGGCTTAAGTGACCAAGTGCCATTTCTAGGTGGACAAGATCATAAACTGCCACAAGGGTTTGTCAAATATACTGATTAATAAAGTATGTCACACTTGAGGTGCCTCCACCCAGAAAAAAGACTTGCTAGTGCTAAGGGAAATATATAAGGGAAGACATAAGAACATCTACAAAATTTGAAAATTAGATCTCGAAAAATTACATTAAACATTACCAATTTATCTCCTCTTCCTAGGGATTCTTTCATTGTACTAAAATATAAGGTTGTTTCCCTACCTACAAGAATGTATGTGAAGCTCAAATCAAACTAGCATGTTCCAAGAATGTTCAACCAAGCATTCCTTCCTCTAACTCTAACTCTACAACTCTTTTATTTTATTTTTAATTTACTAGGCATCTAGATATAAATACATATAATGTCTCACTTTGAAAAAATGATTTACCTTAAAACCATAATTAAAACTGCTAATAGTGTGAATCTCTAGTGGTACTTTTGCCTCATCAGACTGTTTTAAAAAACTAACAAAGCACAATAGTTATAGCCTTTAGAAAGTGAGAATTAATAGTCTCCATTGAATGGTAAAAGAAAAGGAACAATTGTCTCATATTGGCACCATGTGGCCAGAAGAATATATAAAAATTATCTTCTATTGATGCGTTTCTACATTTCTTGACGAGGTCGGTAGCTTCTCAATAATGAATAAAGATGAGCCAAAATTAAACTCATTTTAAAAAGACTTTATTAATGTTCCGGTCTACTCATTAGTCTATTTGACAATTCCTATTGAAAATTTTCATTGGTTTAGATCAATGATGTGTCCATGTACTATGACATGCTCATACCACAATCTAATAATTTGATTATCCCTTATCATGTATCATGCTTTTTCAATCTTGAAAATAAAGTTAATACACCTAATATGGTAGTAGCTCGATGCACAAAAGCTCTTACCAATATAGAATTCTAAAGAAGAATCTATTATTCACAGTTTTATCTTGCTTTGCAAGAGATTATTTTCATAATATGAATCTGTGATCTCTAAGTCATGTGATAATAATTTTATGATTGTGCCAAGACTTCCCTTCACCTAATGCATTATAAATTTTAAAAAATAATAATGCAGCAAACAAGGTAGAATAAAGTCAACTCATCAATACCGAAATTTGTTAGTAACTAAGGTTGCGTTTGGTACGCGACAATCAGCTTTGTAATATAATCAAGTGGATTATTTTATTTGTCACAATTTTAAAATTGTAATGTAATATAATTTAGATTATAAAATGTAATGAAATATTATAATCTGGATTACAAGATAAAACCGATGTAATCCGATTAAATTACGAGGTCAAAAATTTAAATGTCAAATATACCTTTAATCTTAACTCTCGTTCTTTCAATCAAATCAGCAACCGATGATCGTCGACGACTGTCGATCGACCGATGACCATTGGGGACCACCGACAGCCGATGATCTTCCACGACCATCGATCGACCGATGACTATCGAGGACCAACAACCATCGATGATCGACAACCGATAATCGGCAATTGTCAGCAGCCTGCACCAGACGAGCAACGATCGACAGCTGCCAACGATTGACACGGCCGACAATCGGGGACCGACGATGATAATGACGGTGACGGGGAATCAATTATATTTGGATGAAATTATAAGGATATTTTTATCCTTTTATAATAA
>JBAMHZ010000056.1:3331335-3341684 GCA_037177395.1 Alpinia galanga | reverse complement strand
AAATGTTACCCTACACAACTCATTTATGGGTACTTTCATTATCCACCGTCCAATCGTTTATGCACTATAGTCCAATCCTTGAATCCAAGGAGATTTGATGGTAGATAACGAAGGTACTCATGGGTGCTCACAGATGAGTTGTGTGTGTGTGTATATATATATATATCCATGAGTACTTCCATTATTCACCATTCCATCGTTTGCGCACTATAGTCCAATCCTTGAGTCCAAGGGGATCGGACGGTGGATAATGGAGGTATGTGTGTGATTTTTTTTTAACTTCTGTCACCTACCTTATATACACTCACACACGTATGTACATACTAATTATTTAGAAAATATCTTTGAGCAGAATTGTTCCAAGACAACTTAACTCAATAAAATTCAAACCTAAGTTATTCACCAATCAAATAGGACTTAGATTGTATGATTATTTATTCTGCAGAAGATTATTGTACTTGTAATATTTTTCTTTCATTTAGTCTGAGTACAGAAACTTATTTTTAGATTTTATCTTTTTCTTAGCGGCATCGTTTCACAGAGGCATATAAAGTCAATTGTGGTCTTGAGAAAATAGAGCAAACATTTTTGGAGTCTGCAAGTGAAGAAGTTACTTCTAGAATACAGTTGCTATGTCAGTGGAGGGCAGGATTGGTCGTAAGTTCCTCTTTCAATCACAAGCTAGTACCATTTTCAAACATTTTTTTATGCATTATCTGATGGTTTTGTCCCATATTCTATAGCTACGGCATACTTATTGCAGCCTTTATACTATCAAATTTGAATTGTTGTAGGTGTTCATACCCTTGAGAATCACTAACTTATGTTCTTCTGTAATTAATCTTAGTTAAAAATGCTTGGATAATACATTAAATCATATTGCAATCATATCAACTTATAGGGTCAAATTAATTGGACAAAGGTGGATGGTAAGTTCTCTGATACACCTTGTTAGTGAACTCTTTGTAAACCAAAATAAATATTTTTGAACTATTTTCCATTTGGGGGAGAGAGAAATGAAGAGATCAAATGAGGATTTGGGAGAGAGAAGGATGAGAGAGGGACAGGGAGCAACAAAGGAAATAGGAAGAGATAGGGAGGAACAAAAAAATTGAGAGGGGGCGTGGGAGGAAGATGATAGGGAGTAAAAGTGGACCAAGAACATAATTTTAAAAATATATTATTTTCACAAAAAGAGCTGACTGATGGTTCCTTAATTTGATGGAGGGTCCAAAATTAAATTCATTTGTGGCTGCAATTTTATAACAACAAAAAGTATATTCACGGGTGATGTAAAATAAATTTCTCATTGGATTTACCTAGTGATGACAACAAAATTCTGTCTTTGTAAGTTCTCTGGGTAAATAATAGAGGCAATAATATTGTTGTTGGCACTCATGTGAAAATTCTGAAGTAGAATGGAGAAATGCACGGTATATGCCCACATTGGGGGCCACATTTACTATGGGCTATAGATGTGGTGCAGTTCCTGAAAGTGGCCATAAAATTATTCTCTAAGGGCTTATTAGATTCCACTATTTGTGCTGATTTTGGTGTAAATATTGATCTTCTTTCTTTGACTTCGGATGTTTGTTGCTTATTCTGTTAACAGGATAAAAGTCTCAGTTTACTTCCTGAGGTAGAACGACAGAAAATATTGACTGGAGATATCACTGAGCTTGGACATTTTTCTTCAGATGCTTTAAAATTTCCTTTAGTATCTGATTTATCCAATGAAAACCCAAATCCAACTTCCCTAATAAATTCTTCTATGCGTACCTCTCTTATTCGAATGGGTCCAAGGAAATCTAATCCACTGTCAGGAAGTCCTGTGCATAACGACGGCTCTGAGTCTGCAAGCATGCTTCCATCTGTTCTCCAACGGAAGCTCCTTGCTTCATTTGAAAGCACTTCTGCCAATGCAAATGCCGTAGGGACTGATGGACTATTATCATCGTTTCCTCTTACTGAAGGCAATCCATTTTCTAATGGTGGAAATCGAAGAAATATGATGCAGCAAACTGACTTTAGTCGACGGTCTTTGAAGGTACACCACAATTCTAAAGCTAAGCCTGTTAAAGATCTGAATCTAAGTGCGACCAGAGTGCTTCAAAGTGAATATCAGTTTCACAGTGAAAAATCTTTCAATGTTCAACCTGTTGATTTTACTGGCCAAGCAGCAAATATGGAACCCTCCCCTGGAGTCACTTTAGCAGACCACAACCGCAATGGCTTCCCTAATGGATCTGTTCATGATCTGACTGAGAGCTCAGGAAATTTCAACATACCGGATGGACCATTGATAGATTTGGAGAAAGTCCAGGAGCATCCATTGGAGTAAGTAGCTTTTTCATAAATTCAAATTGTGGATTAAATGGACATCAAATCAAAGTATGCCTAAAATATTCCTCCATATGCCTTAGCTTAATTTATTGTTCTAGATTATTTACACACTAGATCGAAACTTGATGGGTGAACATGGATTGTAACACTATTGACTTCCTGTAGCTTTAATAGGAGGTTCTTTTGTTCTCTTCTTGTATAGGTTTGGGAAGGGAGAGACACCCGAAGACAACAACTTGAATGTGGGGGGAAGGTGGAGGTCTGATGAATCTAGTGAAGATGAAGAGGACATCGAGCTGGCCAAATATACGATCGGTAGTGCTTCCTCTACACGCAGGGGACGGCCCAGGCTTTCAAGAAGATGATGTTCAACCGTTAGTGCAAACCTTTGAAGAGGAGGTATCTACGCGGAGACAACTTTCTCACTGTGGATCAATTACAGAAATCCCTTCTGGAAAGCTAAGAATTGGCCCTTGAATCATTTGACATCCCACAACTGCAAAGAGATTCCATTGCTGTTGATGTTGTGCTTGTTTTCTTAACACGAGCTCTCTGCAATGCGATGCCTGTAAAGTTCTGCGAAGCGACTTATGTATCATTTTTTCCCCTCACCATCGTCAAAGAAAATATGATATCGGTCGGAGGTTGATCGAAGCCATCTTCGAGGTATTTTGTGCATCTGTTGGCCTGTGAAAATATCAATAGCCCTCAACAAGCAAGTGATGCTCCTTAATTTGAATTGAAATATTTTGGTTCTAGTTGAGTTGTCGAGAGTTGAAAACGTTTGGAAATGGCTAGCCTTGCACTGCTTTTTAAAATGAAATTATAACAAGATGAGGTTGGTGTAAACTTTAGAACTTTTTTTCTCTAAGTCTTTCGTCTTCTAATCGTTTCTTTCATAAATTTATTTTTAAGGGAATGTTCTCTAAGTTTTTTGTTTTCTCTTCCTATGTTTTTGCTGACCATTTATAAAATAAGAAACAGTGATTCAAACAATTTTCGAATATCTTTAATATTTAATTATTTTTTGTCCCTTCTATTTTTTTAATGCTAAAGTGCCTATTAGATTATTTTTATTGTTAAATTATTTATTACTATGTGAATAATTTAAACGGTAATTTAGTTACTAATATTTCGTTATTAACAATGTTTTTAAAAATTATTGAAATGCTCTGTGTTTTAAAAGGGGTCCTTATTTTGCAAACAGATATTTATAATCGCCAGCAATCGACCGCCGGCCGGTTTCGCTGCTTTGGTTCGAGCTGCTCCGAGATGTCCGCCGACTAGCTTCCGGTGTCCGGGCAGGGTTACATTTGGTATTTCATATGAAATCTCTTTAGCGAGATATTAACGAGAATTAAGGACTTCTGAAGGATTTTGCCCTTCAAAAACTGTTTGGTCTCTTTCGCTTTCCGCTACTCGATCTCGTGCGACGTCGGCGGCAGCTGAAGGAGGTGAACAGCATCCCGGAGAAGTCTTGCCCTAGCAGGTATGTAAAATTTGCTGGCTTGAAGAACTTCATCTTCTTATCAGATCCGGCTTCCCGTCAAACCCTAAGTTGGGCTCTCCATTCCTTTCTATTCTTCCCCACTTTTCCTGTCCACGTCTTAATTCCAGGATCTTTTATACTATTTAATTCCGCTTCACTTGTATCATTCTGGCCTAGGGCAAGCTGCGATTGCTTTTCTATCGTAACGTTGGATTCTAATTTTTAATTTTTTTTGGATAAATTAGTTTGATGTGCATCTTCTTCTTTTAAGAATTCAATTGTCTGATTGGTTACTTTTTGAGGATAGGTTTGTGAAATCTCAGGAAAAGTGATACGATTCTGTCAATTGCTTATTGGATTGAAAGTTAGTTTCCTTCTTTTTTCTGTTTTTTTTGTTTTGTTTTGTTTTGTTTTGTCTGGAATGAGTTCGATCTATTTGTAAACAGCAAGACACTCTCTTGAACATCTATAATTATTACCTTGTGTTTTTCTTTGCTATCAAATCCATTAATTATCCATCAGTGATTTGGAGTTTGACTCCCTGTAAGTGATTATCCCTATTCTTCTCTTCCTGTTTGTATTATTTACGGTAAGATCTAGGATCCTATAAACATGTTTGCAAAACTACCAATCCTATTGTTCCTCTACACCACAACCCATTTTCAGCAATTGCCAACTCTAGATTTCCGCTGATGCTATCCTAACTTTGGCAGCTTTTTTAACCTCACAAAATACTTAACACTGTATTCCACATTGGAATGTGTTGACTTTTAACACTACTTGACCTCAACCAATTGCAAGCATAAAGTATCGTCGACATCTCGTGCTCTGGTCTCTTCAATACAGACTTGCCTTCTTAAAGCATAGTTTTTTCATAGGTCTTTGTTTCTTTAAAAGAAGAAACAAATGTAAAAAATTTGAACTTAGCATGTTCTTAACTCGAATTAAAAAAAATAAAGAAGAAAAATTCATTCCAACACAAAGATGAGGTTTTTAATTGGTTGCAAAGTGGAAAAAAAAGAATTTGAAGCAAAGTTTGAAACTAGGTTTTAGAGATTTAGTCATGGAGGCTGAGGTATTGAGTTTCATAAGTTAGTTTTGGTTAGTCATGTATAATTTATTGGTTAACTAATTTGATTCACGGAATAAGTGTTTCAGATTTCAGTTTGAACATCTTAGAATTCTGACATTTTCTTTATTTGTTATAGGGAGTTGAAAGAGAAATGTTGGGCGGACTCTATGGAGACCTTCCTCCTCCTGCAGCAGCTGATGAGGAGAGAAGCAACAGTTCATCTGTTTGGTCAAGCAGTGGAAAGATGGCGCCACCCACGTTGCGAAAGCAGTCAACTGTATTCTCACCACCTCAGTCTGTTTTGAGGAATCAACAGTCACAGATCAAAGCTAAAGGTTCAACCACACCACAACCGAGGGCACTGAGTGCTTCCACTCCACCATCTTTGCCAGAGAATGATACCAAAGGCCCAGCTTTTCAGCCAGCTCTTGTTGGCGTGACATCAACAGTCATCGAGGAATATGATCCTGCTAGGCCAAATGATTATGAGGAGTACAGGAGAGAGAAGAAGAAAAAAATTGCAGATGCTGAAATGAAGCGGGAATTAGAAAGGAGACGCCGGGAAGAGGAGGAAAGGGAGAAGGAGAGGGAACGAAGGGAACAGGAAGCTGCAGAGAGAGAAGATAATGATCATCGATCAAGGTCCTCATCACTGAGTATATCTGGTGAAGAAGCCTGGAAAAGACGTGCTTCCATGAGTGGAGGAGTTCCTCCAAGATCACCTTCTCCGCCTCCAAGTGGAGATGGATTTAGCATTGGAAAATCAGCTACTGCTGGATTGGGAATTGGCGCTGGTGGACAAATGACTGCTGCACAGAGGATGATGGCAAAAATGGGTTGGAAAGAAGGCCAGGGTCTTGGCAAACAGGAACAGGGTATTACTACTCCCTTGATGGCTAAAAAGACTGACAGGCGGGCCGGGGTTATTGTTAACGCTAGTGAGCCTAAATCTGAGAAGAAGGTTAAAAGTGTCAATATCAACAGCCCACCCACTCGTGTTGTACTACTTCGAAACATGGTAAGACAGTCAAGAAAACTCCTGCTTCAGATAGCAGAAGTTCATTTTGTTCATACAACTTGTCTGATACAAATTATTCTGTTGAGCATATTTGTCTACTTTCTTGCATTATTCTACTTTTAGGTGCAGCATATGAATTTGTGTCTTCAATAATTTGATTAGTTTTAGATGCCGTTTAATTTAATAGCAGTATATTTTATCTATGCACGTTGTTTTTGTTTGCCCATGCTACTTAGTTTAAGAGATAGTCTTGTTCCCGTTCAGCCAGGGACCATTGCATGTCTAACTCCTAGAAAACTCAGTTCTCTGGAAGGATGGTTCTGGTCATATCACATTTAAGAATATTTAGAATACTGAGGAGCGATTCTATGCCATGTCATGATTGTACTTCATCAAATCCACTTTTCATTTTGCACAAGGTTGATTTCATCTCATGTAATTGTGTATTTGCGATGTTTTTGGCATTCCTTTTGAACAAGATTCTATCTTGTCAAATTAATTATTTCGACACTAAAATTTTCAGAATAGTTTTGTACTAAATGCTCATTAGGCTTTGGTCCCTTTTGCATTTAAATGTTTTTTTCTTCAAAATAATAAGTAAAAGAGTAGTTGTTAGCGCTGAGGACAAAAATCTTCCATTTCGGTCAAAATTAAAATTGAGGCACTAGGGATCAGCCCTCCAAAATTTTGTCGGTTTGTTTGGATTCTTTTTGAGGATTGAAACAATTTTGAGTTGAGAGCTCAAAATGTTACCTTTTCATTATTTTCTTTAGACCACTTCTGTGACTTGGAATATTGTTTCTCACAGTGATTTTTTAGCGCACTTGCAATCTCTTTAAGTCAATATTTCCAGTGAAATGTTTCTTGCTATGCTTGACTTGTGGATTATAGACAACTAAAAATTGTTATTTGAAACGGCTGCTAAACGGGTGAAACATTTCCCATTATGCTTAACTTGTTGTTTATTGAAAAGGTTGCTAAAGAGGCCATTTTTCACAGGTTGGACCAGGAGAAGTAGACGACGAGCTTGAAGATGAGGTCGCATCCGAGTGCACAAAGTATGGCACTGTTACACGAGTGTTGATATTTGAGATAACCGAACCAAACTTCCCTGTCGAAGAAGCAGTTAGGATCTTTGTGCAATTCGAGAGGTCAGAGGGCGCGACAAAGGCACTGATTGACCTTGATGGGCGTTTCTTCGGCGGAAGAGTGGTGCGTGCTTCATTTTACGACGAGGAAAGGTTTGGAAACAACGAGTTGGCTCCGATGCCTGGCGAAGTGGCTGGTTACCAGTAAGAATATTAACTCGACAAACAATTGGGAGGTTACAACTTGCTGCTATGGTGGCATTTGCAATTGGGTATCTCCTTCCTACTTGCTTGTCTAATCTTAGTAATTTCTATGGTAACTTGATGCGATGTGGTAACTATGCTTCTTAAGTTGTAATACTCATTGCGGTGGTCTACTATGCATGTCTAATTTATGTACTGAGTTAATACTTTTTTTGCTAATCTAAATGTCCTGTTTAACCTGAGCCACCTGACTAATTTAGATAGTGTTCTTCTGATTTAGCTATCCGGCACAGTTTATGCACATTAAAAATTCGACTTGTAAGATATTCATTTCATTTGAGATTGGAAAATGTATTTATGTTTTTTAAAAGCTTTTTCTTGCTATCTTATGATTTAGCAATTTTTATTCACCTGACTAATTTAGGTTCTATTGCATTATTATTCTATCATATAATTAGCAATTTAATCTCTATCGTATGAAATGCTTAGCATTTGAAAAAATGAATTTGTGAAAAGTTTATGTTTACTTTTACTCAAGAGTTTTTTTTTTTAAAAAAAAAATTTAAACACGCACGCTTTTTTATTTTTTTACTTGACATGATTTAGAATTTAGAAAGTAAATAACAAGACCAAAATTTTCTATAGGTGGGTTATGGAGTTCTTAGGTTAAACACTAGCAAATGGTGGATAGGCTGCACTTCAATTTGAAAATTTTAACGAAAGATAATAACTAATTTAAACATTTTTTTTACAAAGACAATGATTCTAGTAACTCTAACAATGTTTGTATGTTTATCTTTAGGCCAACAATTAATAGATGTAGAAAATTGGCTAAAGTGAATCGTGCATAGGGGTAATTTTTAAATGGACATGGGTTAATTCTCGGAAATGTCATAATTCTAGGCGATCGATCAATCTTCTCTTTTGCGCTTACCATATTTGAGTTTTTGCATTTACCATATTTGAGTTTCTAATTTACTCCCTTTCTTAGTAAGAGCAACTGAAAGAACCATTAATGTGATGGTTTTATTATTATTATTTTTGGATAAAGTGAATCATATGAAAGAGATTTAGCTTCTGAGGCAATGGTTCAACTGCAAAACATTCAATAAAATTTTAAAATATTTCTGATTCCATCTCAATGATGAATTTATAAAAATTCTTCTCAAATGAGATTGATTAGACCACCTTGCACCTCTCAATTTATCTTAACGATTCATAAAAAATTTTCATAAAATCAAACTGATATATATATATATTACCATACACAACTCATTCATAAATACCTATAAACACTTTCATTATTTATTTTTTGATCCCAGCTAAACTGTAAATTTTCGTTATAGTAAAATTTGTTAAAGGTGAAAATATAAATAAAAGAAATTAGAAAAGCAATTTGTAGTATTAGACGAGAATTATAAACCCCTCGAGGGGAAATTTGTAATGCTACAGTAATTAATTAAGGAAGTAAAACAAATATTTTAATATCACTTTTAAAACACCTTTAAAATTATCAAAGAAGGTTAGAAAACTCCCAAGGACTCATTTTATATTTAAATAATGAAAACCATTTTTTTTTATAAAAAAAAAAAACAAGTCAAATATAGCATAGTCTAGCAAAAATGTAATTAAAAAAATGCAAAATCTAAAATGATAAAAAAAAAACTCTAATGAAAATTATTTCTTAATCATTAAAACAAACAGAAAACGATGGCAGATTACATTGAACATTCCAAAAAAAAACAAAACAATGGAACATGTATTTGAGTCTTGCATGTTCAACTTTTTTTCACCAATCCACAACCGAATGCCCCCCGACCACATCAAATTCATGGATCATAACTTGCAAACCTGGACCCAACACCCCAAGAACTATGTTGGTTTTCGCATGTTTCGGCCGGCGCGAATCACTTCATCCACCAGAAGCAATTGGGAAGCAATAACAGGTCTGCAAACAGAAATGGAATCAGTAGCTAAATGGCTACTGAGAATCAAGTAAACTGTTGGCAGTAGCATCTAGTAATACTTACCCCGAGTTTATGAGTTGACGTTTTACCGAGTAGTTATCGAAGATGCCCTCCATCTGTGGATCGACCGGTGTACCGGTATGAAGATTCAAACCCACAATGTTGCCTCTGTCATGCTCACCCTAGAAAATCATATATGGTGGATAAGTTTAGATCATGATTCTAACTTGAATTGTGCTCAGAAAATATCAGTGTGGCATATCGATCACAAGAGGCCATTACCGTGATTGCAATAATGGCATCTAAGGTGTCGTGGCCAGAGTTCTCTGCCAGTGTCTTAGGGACCACGAGAAGAGCATCAGCAAAAGCTTCGACTCCAATTTGTGCACGCTATTGACGATGGAATGTTAGAGGAACATCGACATAGTTGGATGTCTCAGATATAAGAGCAGCTTACCCCTTGAACAGTTTTCTTTACATTGTTGATCAAATGCTGTCTTGCCGCAACCTCAAAAGCCCCAGCACCCTGTCAAAAACAAGATAGCGAAGATATTAGTATCAGAATTCGTCCAATGTTCACAAATTTGACGATATGCAACAGAAGATGGAAAGGAAGTAATATGCTGCAGCATTTGTATGACTAACTATTAGCTTAAACAGAAGAAATCAAACCCACGACGATATTTCACAGACAAGTCGAAAATAATAGAAGACAAGATTCAGGAAATGCAGTGTAATTTTAAGGAAACATGGAACAGTTTAACTTACCGTGGTTACTGTTGGTGTTTATCCAAAAGATATTGATAATATTCCTTTTAAAACAAAGTTTGTCTGTGAAAGTGTTGATATTTTTTTTATCTGAAAATTCATTAAACTATAATTCAGTTATATATATATTGAATTTTGAATTTTTTTATTAATTAAAAGACATTGTTTTTGTAAATAGATACATTCTACTCTAATAGCCGCCATAAAGGGGCATTTGCTCTCTATAGAAGGAGAACCTTTCAAAGTGTCTTGATCATCCAAATACAACAACAACAATAATAAAGTCTTATCCCACTAGGGGGGGTCGGTTATATGGATCCTTTTACGCCATTGAACTCTATCTCCCACCATATCATCATTTATATTTAAATAAATTTTATATTGTTTTATTGTTGCTAAC
>JBAMHZ010000056.1:3285756-3299743 GCA_037177395.1 Alpinia galanga | reverse complement strand
TTTAGGCCCGCGGCGGAATTGGATTGATAAATTTCAACCCAACCCGCTTAAATTATTTGGCGGGGCGGGCCAATCCGACGGGTCTAACCCAAATTGACAGCTCTAATCCGAGTAAGTCCCGGAGCCGAAGGAAATTTTTTTAAAAACAGTAAACATGAGGGTGAAATGACATTTTTTTCAATCTCAAAATCCGTTGCATCAGGCGGCCCCTGCAAATAATATAAATTAAACTCGCACGGCCCGGCCTTCAAAACCCTAGTAATAGAGAACGGCGACAGCTTCGCTCAGTAAACGTTCTGGAGAATTCGTTGCCAGCGAGTTGATAGGGGGGAAGGTGGCGGTGGCTCAAGATGTCGGATTACAACGGGAGATACGAAGACAACGGTGACTCCTACAACGACTACGGCGGAAGCGCCGCCTCGCCCGCGCCGAGAAGCAGCGGCTTCGACGTCCTTGCCGGTCACAAATCTCAGGTATGTTCTTTCAGTTCCTGCATAATGGATAGGGTTTTTTTTGTTCTTTCGTCGATCACAAATCATTTTGTAATTGTTTTTTTTTTGTTTTGTTTTGGTTTGGTGAGGGATCATCTTTCCTCGGGAGGCCTTCTTTAGATTTCGAAACACATATTTTCCTTTATGCCTGATGAAATTAAGTTCAGATTCTAGCTTCACATCATAATCATCGTCAAACCAGATTTTTCTTAGCTATGTAGCATCGTTTAAATAGATTTTTTCCCTCTGTATGCTTCCTCTCTTAAATGCTAATATTCTAACTTGTGATTGTGGTGAGCCTTTTCCTAGTAGCTGATATTCTAATTCATGAAACATGGCGAGTCATACCATAGTCTTGTAATTTCATTTTATTTTAGCCTAAGGAGCACATGATGATCACACAATACTCTAAATTTCCTTTTTTTTTTCAGTTTACCATTACCCTTTATCCTATTAATGAAAATATGTTCATTAATATCTCCTTGATTTTTCTTGCATTTAGTATATGGATTCATCTTGTATTAATGGGAAAAGATAAGGGCTTTGAACTAACTTTTTTTGTACCAACAATTATATGAATGGTAAGTTCACATGCTAGTGTCTCACATGGCATATTTTCAGGATTTAAAATTGATGAATATGTACATTTAAATTATACCCAGTAGCTTTATTACATTATACTGGGTGGTTTGAACTAAATCTTCACTCATTATTCTGGATTATATATCTGTGGCATTTTTCATAATTTTATGTAGAATTCTTGAAATTTTGCCAACTTTGCTCTTCACTTGCAGTATGATTCTCATGAATATGAGAGGGCGTCCTCAAAGAGTAGAGAAAGAGATAGGGAGAGGGACAAGGACAGGGACAGAGAAAGGAACAGAGAGAGGGAAAGGGATAAGGAAAGAGACCGAGATCGAGAAGGAGACAAGGACAGGGATCGCCGCCATCACAGGGATCACAAGGATAGAAGTGAAAGGCGGGAGCATAGACATGATAGAGAAGATCATGACCATCGACGTAGCAGAGATAGTGATAGGTACTAAGGTTTATCTATCAAGCTTTACTTATTCCAGTGTCTACATTAGTATACTGAAATTTACATCTACAGTAAGCATTTGTGCTTAGTATGCCACATACTTGAGTTTAAAATCCTATTGAGTGTTGATGATGAGTATCACTAGAAAAGCAAGAGTCAAGTTCAGAGTTTTGCTTGTATGAGAGCATGTTATTTGTACAAACTTGCTAAGTTAAGTTGAGAAAAGTGAGTGGGTAGCTTCTACTGAATTTTAAAAAGATTGCTCTTAAAAAATTAAATTATATGGATCGCATGTAATCTTCTTTCCAAATGCACCATTTTATGTTGGAAAGTTCTAACTTTGTGTTAGTCCTGTATATCTCCTTTTTTTTTACCCCTTTGCCAGATTGTTTCAAAATTGCCATAGTTAGTATTGTTTTCTTGATCTAATATCAGACATTCCTTGGCCTTTCCACGTTCAATGCATTCTGCAAGAATTTTCTCACTGAATTAATTTTGACATAGGGATTAAAGAATTCAAACTTTTGTTTTTTGAAATTCTTGATTGTTTCTTCATTACAGGCATAGGGATCGTGATATAGATAGGGATGGGCGTCATAGACACCGTTCACGGTCTCGATCTCGGTCAAAGGTTAAGTCTGATCAGAGGTCAAGATCTCGTTCACAGTCAAGATCAAAGAGGTAAACTTTCCATCATTGATCATGCTATGAACAATAAAATGGTTTTTTGTTCTGTTGCGTATCTTACAGTTGTTTATATAACTTGCACAATTTGATTATAAACGTGTAAGACTTGTTTGAATTTACGATTCAGTTTGTGCAGTAATTAGTGTACATCTTCTCTTCATCTACGCCTTCATGCCTTATGCGCTACTTAAATTATTCAGAATGCTACTTAAATAGAGGCGCTACTTAAATTATTCAGAATGATATCACTGTCACAATGGCTACAGTAAAATTGACTTCTGCTGCTGCATAGTCATTTCAGCAGCTATACATGGAGTCCATACTAGATAACCATAATAACATTGAAACAAAATTCCATCTTTATTAACAACAACAATCTGTTTAAACATGATTTATAGAAAATCTTAAAATTTATCAAAGAATAGTGAAAATATCTTGAAATTGTAACCAATTCTTAGAATTTCCTGAAGATATTGAAATCAATCCACTTTCATAATTTAAGCTTCATATAATAACACTGCAAGGTACATCAGCCCTTGTACCATAACTAACTGTGTATAGGTGTCCTTTATCTGGGGAAATTGAGGCCATTTCACTAGGGAACTTGTGTCTTCTCATCAAACATAGTGAATTTATGCTAAATAGGCTTCCACAGCATTTCTAACTTAGTGAATTTGGGATAAGTAGGTTTCCATGCCATTTCTAATGACTATAATAAGAATGTTATAAGAAATTGGCACATGCATATTATAAAGAGAGCAATGGTAACTATGAAGAGCCTTCATATCATCTTAATGCCAAATCATGCCTCCCAATATAGACCAATTCCATCCATTCTTAAGTTGAACACTATTATCATCTAGACTAAATTTAATTGTCTCCATCCCGAAATTTATCCATCATGTATCATTAGATGAACGAAATTTAATTTTTATCTGTCCTCTTAGAGATACACGAACTATCCATCATCTGTTGGAATAAGTCTATCAGCCTTCAGATATGCCACAATTCATCTATCTTTCTTTAGGACCAAATTCTGCCATATCTGAAAAACCATAGAAAAATCCACCATCTTATGGTGCAAATCCATCCATTTCCAATGGAGCCATCTATCAACTTGAATATGAAATTATTCCTATAAACACGCATGCTTAACCTCAAATATATTGTCCATCCACATACTTTAAGGGCCTGTTTCCTACAAACGAAGATGGAAGCAAGATGCTCTGGAAAATTTTTCTCAGTTATTATTCCTCCCATTCTCTGCTCAACAAAATGGAGGGAGGGAAGGAAGTGGCTAGGGAAAACTTTTCCAGGCAGAAATTGGGAAAGGGAAGCAAGCAACTGGGAAAACCTTTCCCTAATTTCACCAATTATTGCTTCTGCCCAAGTTGTATGGAAATTGCACCAGACAATTCAAAATGTCATTCATTTTTTTTCTTAAAAATAAATTTATCATTTCCCTCCCTCATTCCTTCATTCCAAGGGAATATCAAATTAAGGACAAGTTTCCCTGTCCTTTTCTTGAATATTTTTTTTTCACCACTACTTTTTCGGAGGTATTGCACCGCTAATGAAATTATGAATTAAATCGCTTACAAGTAATTATTAACATTTCCCACCACATTTACACATCAGTGTTTTATCAATGCATTAACCATTCATAATGACGATGTTGGCAGTATTGGATTGATCGCCACCCTTGTTGATGCAGCCACAAGCCATTTGATCCAAATAATGGTTAGACTAATTAATTAGTGTGCTAGTGTCCTCAAATCACTCGACAATGTTTTGGCTTTCTTGTCAATTGGTCAGGCTTAAAGTTATAAAATAATATAAAATGTCAATATATAATCTCTTAACTTGATTAAGATCAACAACCTTGATTGAAACAGTAAGAGCAAGATTTCAAAAAGAATATGTAGGCAGGATGCAAACCCTTTGTGTAACATATATGTAGTATGTATGAGCTTATGCAGTGCCGAACGTGGTTTGTATTAAAATATTACTAATAAATGAACTAATAATGTACAATAAATTTTATTGACATGTTCATTTCATACTTTCACTGAGAAAAAAAAATCAATTGTAGAATGCAAAATGCATAAAGACGACAATCGTTATTCATGTTAGTCAGCAATGTAAAATAGATCATAGATATAAATATGCATATAATTAGTATCTAAAATATCTTTGCAAAACATCATTTTAAACTAACATTTATGAAGTTTCAAGGTAAGAGATAGAGTAGCATAGGATTTTAAATCAATTTGATCAATTCTAATTTAACTCAAATGAACCAAATAAGATTTTTGAAACTAAACATGCAGATCACGTGGCAGATGCAATTACATGTGGCTGCATTGTGGTTCCCTTCATAATCTTCATAATTATGTGTAATGAGTGGATTATCATTGATAATGAGAAAATTGTTTGTTTCAGTATTATGTCCATGTGAAGTAAATACAATCTATTATTTATGGAGATGCAAATTGATGGTGATATTTCAGTACTATGCTTTGGAAAAGGGAATACATCATAATCTGGCATGTGAGCTAGTATTGGAAAGAAGAATAAGAGTGTACCTGATGAGAATGTTTTTCTTTGTTAATCAGTGTGTAATCTTATTAGTTTGAGAACATTTCTATAACCTAAATGATACTAGATTTAGTTGAATGCATCAATGGACTAGTTGATGATATGGAATTGCCCCTTTAGTAGAAGGGAGAGAGATTGGCATACTAGTAAACATGAAATGAGCAGGGTTATTCATTGTAGGTCACAGTAGGATTGTTGATTGATTGGAGTTTTTCGTGATTGGCTGGGAGTGTGCAAGAGAAATAGTTTACAGCACTCCTCATTAGTACCAATGCAAAATCTGGTTAAGTTGATACATTGGGTGTTGTTGTTGGTGGAAATTATATAAATTCATGTTGAAGTGCAACTAAATTATTTAGAAACAACTTTTAGGGAACTCATTTTTCCCCTATAGACAGTTTAAATGTGCTCCTTATGTTTTGATCAGCAACATTGTATACCAGTTGGTCTTGCTGTTTCTCTAAAGTTATCTTGATGTTAAGGGATGAGTGCTTGGGCTTGAGGTTGGACTGGTGTGCCTAACTGATAAACTTCAAAATCCATTCTGCCTTCCCTTTGACCTGCTCTGTATTTCCTAAAATATATAAATCACTGTCCTCTCATCGTCAAGCAATGTAAGTCCTTACTATTTGGGGTTAGTTGCATGTGAGGCTAGCAATATTGGACAGGACGCTAATAACACCCGACTCAACTTGAAACAATATTAATAGAGATAAAGTCCAAAAGTGACAACAATATGTACTGTATAATAAGAAAACTATTTTAAAAAACTTCATTAATTTTTTATCTAATACAATATTACCTTTTAGAAAAATTAAGTTTAGATCAGCTTTTGAAACAATATTAATGGTGATAAAGTCCAAAAGTGACAACTAGGTACTGTATAATAAGAAAGCTAATTTAAAAAACTTCTATAACCTTTTATCGGTCACAACTTAATGTTTTTGAAAAGTTAACTAAGTTTAGATCATCTATAATTATTTTTGCAAAGGTACATACTTTAATTTAATCTTTATTTATTATAATTTTGTATTGACATGAATGACCCATCCCACTTGTGATACGTTTAACAGAATATGATACAAGTTGCCAACCTAGTACCATTGATATTAGCTTCCGTTGAACACTATTTGCAGTTATAACACTAACAATATCAAGTAACTTAGAAATTTTTTTTTATAACAATAGGTCTGCATGATCTTCCTCGTACCTTCCAACACTAATTCATTCAGCTTGTTTAACAAGGGAGTTAAGATTGTCAAGATCTATACTAAGCTATGGAGTAAGACTGTTATGTTTGATATTGTACCTAAGAACAGGAAGAGGCCCATAGGTTCTGATTATAGGATCCAATCATAAGACCCTCAAAAAATAATTAAAATGCTTTTGGGAACTATATTTGACATTTATAATTTTCATATGTATTAACTTTCATTATATAGAATTAATATGAATATGTTATGTTATTCTAATATGATTAGGCATAATTAAACTTTTTCAATTGTAGGACAAGTTTACTGGATTTTAACCATCTGGCAAGGTTTCATATAAATTGTCATCAATTGAGATTATTTGGAACTTTCAATGGTATTGTAAAATGTACTTGATCACTATAGTGAAGGCTGTTGTCTGTTCTTGAAGTCAACTTGGTCATCCATTTGCAACTTTCAAAGCCCTGATGATTATGAAATGTTGTAGCTTCTCTTTGCTCCTTTTTAGCTTAATATTGATAATGAATTCTGTACTAGTGGCGTTGAGTGGGATCTATGCCTTTTCTTTTTCCTCATTTTTTATTCATTTTCTACTACTTCAAGTAATGAAAGAACGAGATTGATTTTTGTGTAAAACAGCAAACGGTCCAGTGGCTTTGACATGGCTCCACCTGCTACTGCTATGGTACCTTGTGCAACTGCCACAGGTATATTTTTTCTGTAGTTAAGAGCTCTTTGTTTTTGTTAATCAATAGTGAGTGAATTTATTTTAGATGAAGGTATTGCTCCAAGAATGTGGTGTTTACTTCGGTAAGCAATACATTTGTACACCTGTGTATCTGCCTATCATGCATTATATACTTACTTACATAATTTCATGTTTTTATTTTTCAGCATTTATTTTACTTTGTCACTTCATACAGAAACTAAGCAAAATTTTGGTTGTTTCTTGTTTTTGGTGTTTGTTTGTTTTTTTTTGTGTATATATCTTGTTGTAAGAAGGCATCGTTGGGCCACTTGTCCCACTGTGCTGCCAATGGCGTGAACCGACTCCTGTAGCTTTATGAACGAGGAATCAATGCACTGGTTTGGTGGTTCTTGTTCGTCTTCAACTGGCAATTATTTATATTAATATTCCAATACTTGAAAAATGAGATTTTTTTTCTTTTGTGATGAATTGTATTTCAGAAGCCAGACCAGATCTCCTGTCTGCGAGGATATAAAACAATGATGCAGCATATATTTCTCTGCTTCTTATTCTAATATATTTGGTGTTACATCCTGTTATACTATTCAGTTTGTTTATACAGGTCAGCTGCCAGCTAGCACTCCAGCCATCCCTGGAATGTTTCCTAACATTTTCCCTCTGGCAGCTGGACAGGTGCTTGACTTATTTTCCTATCTCTAATTCTTGTTTTTTTGTGGGTGCTTATATTGTCTTTCTGCTTTCGTAGTTTCCAACACTCCCTCTGATGCCTGTGCAAGCTATGACACAGCAGGTGTGGTAATTATCAATATACACTGAAAGATAGGTTCATTTAAAATATATAATTTGAATGCTCCCTGTGCTCCTGTAGGCTACTCGGCACGCTCGGCGGGTATATGTTGGCGGTCTTCCTCCCACCGCTAATGAACAGGTTGTCTCATGTTTCCTTTGATATCTTGTCGCACTTAGAAATGTATACACTAGTTTCTGGAAGCAGTATGTTTTAGGGTAAACTTTCTGCCTGTGGTTTATCTTTACCTGTACTACATGTACTCTATCTTTTTCTAAAATTTCTACTTTAGTCCAAATATGACTAATTTATTTCTATTTAATATAAGCTAACGGAATATCATATCATCTACAGTGCAATCTTTACGATTTGCCTTATGTTAATCAACATAACTAATAAAAAATTTACTGTGCAATTTCTCCCATATGCATTGGCTTCCTCGTACATACCTTCTTTCTCTCCATTCTTAAATCAGATAAGATGGTTAAAAGGCATGTGTAGCTTTGGGTAGATGTGAAAATTGTTTGTATTTACCTGATGATCCAGAATTCATGATCCTTATTTATAGGTGAGACCACCTTGTTTATTTTACTATTTTTAGTCAATAATATTATAGGTGAGACTTTAAGAGTTCTTACCTAGGTACTGGTGGAGTTCATATGATTAGATTGTAGGATCTATTCCACCAATTTAACAAAAATATTTATTTTAGAATTATATTTAGACTTTTACAATTTCTCTTATATGCATTGGATTCCTTGTATATGCCTTCTTTCTCTCCAATCAAGTCAAATGGTTCAAAGGCATGTATAGGTTTGGGTAGATGCGAAAATAATTTGTTTTTAACTGATGATCCATAATTCATGATCCTTAATAAGCAAGCCAAGAATGTACAAATTGGCTTGCTTGTCAGATGAACATAAAACCTTTTGGGATCTTGTTTTTGGATTCCAATCTTGTGGGGATCTTTCCAATGCCTTGTTAACTAAGCATTTTTCTTTATGGTGTTTTTTGAGATTTTCTTTTTTGGCTATGTGTAATTGTCAAAGCCTGCATATCTTAGAATTCGTGTTTCATATAAGCATCTATGATGTGGTAAGACTGACTGGTGATTCTTTTGTGATATCTTCAGTCAGTTGCAACGTTCTTCAGCCAGGTGATGTCTGTTATTGGAGGAAATACAGCTGGTCCTGGTTAGTCCTCAAGTGGAATAAACTTTATGAGCATTTCCTTTAATTTGGTACCGTTATGATTATTTATGCTTATATGGCTGTTTTTTTAATAGGTGATGCGGTTGTTAATGTCTATATAAATCATGATAAGAAATTTGCATTTGTGGAAATGAGATCTGTTGAGGAAGCAAGCAATGCAATGGCCTTGGATGGAATCATATTTGAGGTTCAAAGTTCTTAAAATTAAACAGCAAATGAATTTGATATTATCATAAGCAACTCTTGTAAGTGTGGTCTCGTTACATTTTAGGGGACACCAGTGAAACTAAGAAGACCTAGTGACTACAATCCTTCTCTTGCTGCTGCACTTGGCCCAAGCCAGCCGAACCCCAACCTTAATCTTGCTGCGGTTGGCTTGACCCCAGGTTCTGCTGGTGGGCTTGAGGGTCCTGACCGTATTTTTGTGGGCGGTCTTCCCTACTACTTCACAGAAGCGCAAGTCAGGGAGTTGCTTGAGTCATTTGGGCCTCTTCGAGGTTTTGACCTCGTCAAGGACAGGGAAACTGGCAATTCAAAAGGTTATGCATTTTGTGTCTACCAAGATCTGTCTGTCACCGACATTGCTTGTGCTGCTCTAAACGGTATTAAGATGGGTGATAAGACCCTCACTGTTAGGCGTGCAAATCAAGGTGCAGTTCAGCCCAGACCAGAGCAAGAAAGTATTTTGTTGCATGCACAGCAGCAGGTCGCATTACAGGTATGCATTAGAGGCTTGGATACTAAAATTTTTCTTCAGTGTTAAGCATATTGTGTGATTCTTATGGTCTAATACTCATATGAGGTTTATCTCTATCCGTAGATTATAGTTTGATGAGATGGATTAGTTAGAATGCATAGTGTAAGACATTTGGGAGATAAAATTCTAGTTAATGAAATAAGAGATGATCAAATCCATTTGAATATTACTAGTAGCATAGCTTCGAATAGAGCTTAATGGAGGGATAAAATCCATATTACCAACCCCAACTGACTCTATGCCTAAACCTGAAGTGATAGCTTATAATTTTTGACCTGTGTTGTTTCATGCAGTCAGATTCTTGTGCCTCAAATCAATTTGGTCGTGTTGATAATTTATCTCTTAGTGTAGTAATTGAAGCCGACGTGGAAGTTGATCACAAGCACTGGATTGCTAAAAGGGAAATGTTACTTGCCATGTGCCTCTTTGTTAATGGTCTTATGAGCCTATCCAAGTTGGATGGTCTTGTTTCAACTGATATTTTTTTTCATACGTTAAATATGTTTCTGATGTTACTGGTGCTTGGTTTGCTTTAGTGTCATGCAAAGACATGGTCATGTTTGATTGATCTTTTCGATGCAGAAGCTGGTGTATCAGGCAGGATCACTTCCCACCAAAGTACTATGTCTAACCCAGGTGGTCAATGAGGAGGAACTCAAAGATGATGAGGAATACGAAGATATAATGGAAGATATGAGAGGAGAAGGTGGAAAATATGGTATGCTATGCCTCGCCATTGCAATCAACTGCACAATTTTTATTTCTTACGTTTCCTCTTAATGTGAAGAACTGTTTCTCATTTTTATATACTACTAACAGCAGCAACAACAACAATGAGGATATTAAAATGAATACTTAGACATATGAGGA
Organism: Alpinia galanga; assembly: GCA_037177395.1. Taxonomy (NCBI): domain Eukaryota; kingdom Viridiplantae; phylum Streptophyta; class Magnoliopsida; order Zingiberales; family Zingiberaceae; genus Alpinia; species Alpinia galanga. The sequence goes on along the minus strand of JBAMHZ010000056.1, from coordinate 3,289,383 downwards.
TGGATAAAATAAAAAATAAGAATATTAAAGCGAAAGTTGGAATTGCATCTAGTGAGGAGAAACTTCAGGATACATGTTTAAGATGGAACAGACACATATTTAAACAACTGGTAGATGCTCCAGTTAGATATTGTGAAACTATTACAAATATAGATCATGCGAGAAAGCAAAAGACCAAAAAAATACTTCGTTAGCAGCGATAAAATAAGATAATATTTATTTAAAGATAGATGATGAATATTGTAGGGGATAGAGCCTAATGACATAGGAGTATTCATATAGCCGATCTCATTTAGTTGGATAAGATTTATGTTATATTCTCATTTTTATATCACAACCAAAAACTTGCTTGTAATAATATTTCCCTCAGAGATTTATCATGTTTTCAGGTAATTTGGTGAATGTTGTTATCCCTCGACCTGGACCGAATGGAGAGCCCGTACCTGGTGTCGGCAAGGTAATTTGTGGAGATGATGCTGTATTGGTTTTGGGCTATTTGGTTTTGTTCAAATTATTTTCTATTAGATCACGAGTTGTTGACCATCGTTGCATCCCTTTGAACTCCAGTTTCTTCAGCAATAATCACACTATACATTGATCTTTCGTCAGGTATTTTTGGAGTATTCTGATGTTGATGGCTCCACCAAAGCTAGGCAAGCTTTAAATGGACGGAAGTTCGGGGGCAATCCAGTGGTTGCAACATTTTATCCGGAGAGCAAGTTTGCCCAGGGCGACTACGGCGGATAGCTTCACCTTCGCTCAAACGATTTTTCTCCTGTGAAACAGTGACAATGTAATTTAGCAAGTAGAGTGCCTGTTTGCTGATGCTAATGCAGTAGATTCTGGCATTCCACACAAGCTCTTTGGCTGTGCCCGTGCCCTCCAAATGATATTTTCATTGTGTGGATCGCATGAATTTCTTTCTATTCTGACTTGAAATTTGAAAGAATCACTCTTTATGTCGAGTAATTACATTTCAAAGTGATTAGGCATGGGATAAAAACTAATAAACTGATAAACGAAATTCGTCGATCTATTAGTAAATTGTTGCAACATTGATAAACTTGGTCTGCAAAGTTTTATTCTACTATTTTGCAATCATGAGCTAAGGTTTTAAAAAAAGTATAGAACTATTATATTAATAGTTCTCTTCAATTGTTTTTATTGAGGGGAGAATAAATTAGGAACTCAGATATAGTAAGTGTAAAAGAGGGAGTTGGACGATGATTTAGAGTTATGACCTTTTAGAAATTGACTTTTGTCTATTTAAAAGTTATCCTTGTGTACTTACCAATCGAGTCAGTCTTGGAGGCTATAATCTAAGGTTCTAGTTAGATGCAATTTGTGCCATCTATTTGTAACTCATTTGTAACCACTTAATTCCTTTAATAGTTGCCCTTTAGTCATTTAAACTAGTTGAATTATTAGTAAAAAGAAATCTAGATTATTACGTGCCGTTGGTTTGTTTGAAAATTAGATTATTATTTTTGTTCTTTAGATGTAATATTTGCATTAATTTAAAAAAATACTTTTTTTTTAATGTTTGATGTAAGAGTATGAATATTATTATTATTATTATTTTCTTAGGTGGAGATGATTGGGCTAATTATGAGCAGCAAGGAAAGCGCCTCCTGATCGTTTGTCACCCTTTTCCTCTACTTAGCATGGTCCGGGCAGTTTGTCTAATCAATTGGTGTATTCGAATATTGCATCAGTTGATTAACTTGCTTGATTCAACTAGCCCGTTAGCTCTCAGGGCTTGCTCGGAAGGTCAATATAATCGTATTAAAGTCTGAAAAGTTAAGGGGTCGATTTTTGAATTTCACCGTCAGACTACCGATGACTCCGTATTTCTGTACTGGTCGTCCTGAATTTCTAATTTATCCTCTTTCATATGTAGGAACAGTGATGAAGAGCTGCTAATGTAGCAGTTCCACATTTTTTTAATTCAACTAGCTCGTTTGAAATGTTAGTCGTCTTTTTTAAAATCTAAAAAAATGGAGTATGACTTATGTACATTGAATATTGGATCCATTTATATAAATGGATTAATTTATATTTTAGCATCCCAATTTTTTTTTTGTTAGAAAATAATTGTCATGTGCATAACAAATAATAACAATTGAAAGTTAATGCATAAAGACATTGAATGATCTTTATTGAGCCATTTATTGCCATTGAGAGTTGAAGTTCTTATATAAAGAGACTATAACATCTAGTAGACAGCAAGAGATCTCCCTCTACCTCCATTGTTTCTCTTCTTTGTTGTGTATCCATATCTTGGTAAGTTTTTCCATGACAATGCTCGTGTGCAAATTTAATTTGCTGTGAACAACATGTGTTTAGTTGTGTATGAGATCCTATAACTATATCTTGAAAAATAAATATCTGTCTTACTCTTGAAGCACCGTCGATAGGATAAATTTATTTTAAGTAAACAATGTCAAACACAAGTCTCGACATCTCCTTTCACTCAGCTAGCCGAACACTTTATCATCTCAATCAGCTCAGGTACACAGTCAATTGGGTATTTAGTACTCATCTATGCATGCTGAGCAACTCTATCAGCTTAGATATTGAACGCTCAGCTAGCTTACACTTTGCCAATTGGAGTATCCAGCACTGAGCAACTTTGCCAATTAAATATTCGACAGCTCAGCCATTCATCCTTAGACTCATAGCTTTGATAATGATTCATCCTTTATTACAACACTCTGTTCACAGTTTACCACTTCACCTTGCAGGCTTGCACCTAAATATTGATATCACAATGCCTCCAAACAAGTTATTTTGAACTTGAATGGCATGGTTTAGGTGCAACTATCTGGAATCTGAAGCTAAAATTTATGTGCATTTCATATTATAAGTCTGGTGATTTTGAGTCGGGAGTCATAATATTTGCCCATTTGTTTCCTTTGTTGGCTCAGGCATTTGCACCATTCTTGACGACTTTGTTTGCAATGTACCTTGCTATCCAAAGAGTTTCTTTTTGAGAGCTAGTTCAGATGGTCAATACAGTTGTATTAAGATTTGAAAAGGCAAAGGATTAATTTCTGAATTTCATCATCAGGCTACCGATGACTCTGTATTTTTGCATTGACTACTTGAGATCCTGATTTACCTCTTCCATGTGTAAAGGCAGCAGTGAAAAACTACTAATGTGACAGTTTTATATTTTTATAAGTAATCTTCTTTGATGATGATTCAGATTGCATCGGAGCAGGAGGGTCTTAAACACAGAGTGTTTGAGGTCTCGTTGGCTGACCCCCAGAATGATGAGGATCAAGCATACAGGAAGATCCGGCTTCGAGCAGAAGATGTACAAGGAAAAAAACATGTCCTAACAAACTTTTGGGTATGTTTCCATTACCCCTGATTTATCGGATCCTCTGTTTCTTGGTGGCGATCACTTTTTTCTTCCTTCAGGGTATGAATTTCACTTCGGCTAAGCTTAGATCCTTGGTGAGTGATGGGGTAAGGATGCATGTGCCAAGTCAAAGTCAAAGTCAAAATCAAAATCAATTGATTTGTACTTTACCGATCTCATTAGAATCTCAGTCAGCTTTGGCAAGACTTTACTTGCCTCATCAGGACCTCAGAAGGACTTTACCAAGCTCATCAGGATCT